>JADRCC010577484.1:7937-20288 GCA_019843855.1 Hylomyscus alleni
AAATATTTATCTCTCTTTCCCTCCCCTCAGAGATCACTGCTTTCCTGACCCGTATGTCTGCTACTGTTGATTTCTCTTAAGGCTTTACTCTTTTGTATACAGTCCTGAAAACAGGGCTCCATTTTCCCTCCCTTTGAGCATTATGTAAACTGAATCACTGTGTGTATGTGTATTTTTGGTTGATTCTTTTTTTTCTCTACTTCCTATAAAATTCCTACATTTGTTGATCAGTTAGTTGTATCTTCTCTATGGGTGAATGTGGTCCATGAGCACCACATATTGTTCTGTGTATCGTCATGGAGACACAGGTTATTCCCAATACGTCACTATAAAAAGAGTACCACTGCATATACATATATTTCACTGGATTATGGATCAGGGCACTATTCCTGGGTCATAGACCCTTAAGTTTTACTAGGTTATAAAAAGCTAGTTTTGGATATGGTCTTTTTCAGGTGCAGTCCCACTAGCAAGTATTAGTACTTTTTACTATAACACAAAGGGGTCAATATTCACAATTACCAGATTCAAATTTCGCCCATCCTGTGGTTGCATACTACCTTGCAATTCTTATTCACTTTTTCTGATTGTGTTTTTAAATCATCAGACTCAAATTTTGCTGCCCTAGTAAATATGTAGTGGCATATTATAATTGTAGTTGTGTTTTCCTGATGACTGATAAAATTGATCATGTTTCATCTATTTATGGGTCATTCGGATTGGTCTTTTGCTTGCCTTTCCCCCTAATGGATGTATTTTTAAAATGCCCTTTTATAGGAGCTCTTTAAGCTGAGCCAGAGGGAGGTGGTGTTGTTATGTGTTGCAAACACTTCCCATTTGAGGAAGCTTGACTTCCTAACTTTTATGTAGAATCTTTTGATAAGATGTGATTTAAACAGTAATTCCAAGTTGAAGCCACAGAGCTATGCAGATGTTCCTTTGTGGCGGAACATCTGTGTGCTTCCTGTGTTTCGTATTTAGTGCTTCTCACTCTTAATGAAGAACTCCTTCCACGTCACCTTCTGAACAGTTTCCCTGGGGCCTTTCTCCTTTAGAGTCTTGTTCTACCAGGAGTTGCATGTACAGTGTAAGAGTTTTTTGAAACCCTGTCTCAAAAATCAAAATGGAGAGCAACTGTGTAAAACACTGATAACATCAGTTTCTAGACTCCATAAGCTTGCATGTGAGCGTGCACACACCCGTACCCACAGCCAGAGCTTACTGGCTTTTCATTCAAGTTTCTCCTTTAGTTTCCTTTTAAGTCATGTAAGGAACCCAGTCATTTTCTCTATAAGCAGATATCTCTATAAGATTGAGTCTCTATAAGCAAATATCCATTGGCTTTTGCCTTGGATGTAACTACAATGAAACACTTCCCTGTGCTTTCTGTAAACTGGGGTTCCAGCTAAAGGCTCTATCAAGTTTCGAGTTGGTCTTTTTTTTTTTTTTTTTTTAAAGAAGAATAATCTGACATGTTGACCTCCTATCTGCTCACATATGATCTTAAGATTGATTATGGGGCTCGAGTTTTGCCAGCCTGGTTGTGACGTGTTTCCATGAGTCTGGTGGGACTGTGTTGTGATGCTTTTAAGAACTGCCAGTTCTTAGGCATTTCACCTAGAATGTTTCTATATAGAATGACTTTTTTCTCATTTGCTATGTTGCTTCTATGAAATATATGTCAACAGGATGAAAGTAATGAGTCTTTGTCCTTTTTTTTGTTTTTGTTTTTTCGAAACAGGGTTTCTCTGTGGAACCCTGGCTGTCCTGGAACTCACTCTGTAGACCAGGCTGGCCTTGAACTCAGAAATCTGTCTGTCTCTGCTTCCCAAGTCCTGGGATTAAAGGTGTGTGCCACCACTGCCCAGTGACTCTTTGTCTTCCTTGCACACACTTATGACTTAGTTTCTTTGTGAATCTATGCATTTGTGTATATTTGAGATACCCATTTTTTGGACAAGAGAACAATGTTGAAGTCAAGTTGACTTCAATGCCACTATGAGTGGTTTTTGTTGTTGTTGCAGTTTGATAGTTTTATTTTTATGTATATATGTATGAAGATGCCAATGGAGACCAGAAGAGAGCATTGGATCCCTGAAGCTGCAGTTACGTGGGTGCTGAGAACTGAACTTTTGTCTTCTGTAAGAGCAATATCTGATTTTAATTACTGAGTGATCTCTCTGCAGCTCCTGCAATTTTTCAAAGTTAAAATATAATTATATCATTTCTTCTCTTCTCCTGCTTCTAATCAATCGCTCTCGAGCCCTCTCCTCTGCTCTCTCTTTCTTTAATAGTTACCATTACATATATGTGCGGTACACTTAAATGCAAGCTACTGAGTCCCCTGCCCGTCATTTGTATTAATACATCTCCAGGGCTGACCACGATACTGGATAACCAGTTAGGTGGCTCATCCTCGGGGAGGGTTGACTTCCCTTCCCCCAGCACTCTTTGTCTGGGGGTGGGGGACCCCTGAGAGTGCCCCCTTCTGTATTAGCATGTCCATGACTGTTGTCATTGTTCAGGACTTATTTAGGCAGTGTCCTGGTTGGCTTTTTGTCAACTTGACACAAGCTAGAGTTAATTATCTAAGATCCACGGTGGAGAAAAATGCCTCGATAAGATTAGCCTGGAGGAAAGCCTATGGAAGAAACACTCTTAATTAGTGATCGATGGGGAGGGGCAGACTAGGGTGGGCAATGCCACCCCTGGGTAGGTGGTCCTGGGTTCTATGAGAAAGCACACTGAGCAAGCCACGGGGAGCAAGCCAGTAAGCAGCACCCTTCCATGGTCTCTGTTTCATTTTCTGTCTCCAGGTTCCTGGCCTGCCCTGAGTTCCTGCCCCAACTTCCTTTGGTGATGGTTTGTGATTTAAAACTGTAAAATGAAATACCCCCCCCCCTCCAAGTTGCTTTTGGACATAGTATTACATCACAACACTAGAAACCCTAACTAAGACAGGCAGGGATGATATTCAATCCCCCACCCACCCCACTCCCATTCTCCATAGCTCCTGATGGTTTTCTGACTTTCAGTCATGAGTAAATGTGTTAGACTTAGCTTATTGATTTCCTGACCCAGGCATGGCTTTACAGTATGTGTCCATGTCTGATAGGGCAGGACACCCTACACTATTCTCTTGGATTCCCCCTAGAGACAGGGCCTGAGTCTAGAACCTTATGGTTGCTATTTTATTTTTTTGGTTAACAATCTTAAGGGATAGGAACCAGGCTGAAATGTGAGTTAGGGAAGGAAATAAAACCAGTTTCAGAATGTGTTGTTAAGGGGCTACCACAGCAGGCAGTAGGAGAATGGTCTCACAGAGATCATCTGAAAGGCCTGTTACAAGGTACCCGGAGATGGACAGCCTGGAAGCTGAAAGAGTGGAAGCTCTGTGCACCAACATGTGTCTCTGCCTTGGTCTGTCGCCTTTCACACTTCCCAGCTGTGCTGGTGTGAGGGCTACTCAAAGCAGGTCAGAGAGCTAATGTTCTTTCCTGCATAAAGGAATGCATGCTCATTCAAAGCCCCCCCCCCCCACACACACCACCATCTCCCTCTATTTCTTCCTCCATCATGGATTTTTCATTTGAGATCACTTTCTTTCCGTTTGACTTTCCTTCAGTGAGAGGCTGTTAGGGTCAGACTTCCTAGACCTGCTGCTTCAAACTGTCTTGAATTTGCCTTTGCTTTTAAAAGGCATTTTGCTGCTTTTAAAATTACAAGAATCTCAGGCCTTTTTGTCTTTTCCCTTTTTAAAAATGTTCCTTTGGAAGCAATCTGGTTTTCTTTTCAAGATTTAGTTTTATTATCTTTGTGGTGTGTGTGTGTGTGTTTCTGGATTATCAAGTGCCCCGAGGGCCCACATTGCTGTAATGTTCCAATACTTTGTCTCCTTCTCTAGTGCTTGGTTTCCTTGGGGTTTTGTCTGACAGTTCTCTAAAGCTCTTGGGTGCTGAGGTTTTTCATTGGGAGCATTTGATTGTGTTCATATGGGTGGTTGGGCAGCTAATGGGTTATATATACCATTACTGGGAATCAAAGTTTCCTTTAAATTCAAAGTATCCTTTTGTTGTTCTTGCTTGGGACATAGGATGGATACAAATATTTTCCATGCTTTCCAAATAGGATCAATCTAGCCAAACCCCATGAAGGAGCCACAATAAGAATTTCTTAGTCAGTAATCACTAGTCTGATAACAGAGAGAAGAAAAATGGCCCTGTTGCCTTGCCAGACAACTTGAGTACAGTCTTATAGCGTGTAACCAATCTCTGTCACTGGTTTTCATTACTGAACTCTGCTGTGACAGCCATCCAATATGGATTAAAAGAATTGCATTTGACATTTTAATAAAAGGTAGAAACGCTACATTTACCAAGTAGCTGCTAGCGGGGATGTACCCATCAGAGATGAGTGGGAGGCACTCAACAGAGAAGGGTCAAATGAGCTTGCTGTTCACTTGCTTCTGGGAATTGTGACTGACAGCTGCAGTGGCTGGGGAGGGCTGATGGAAGCCTCGGTCTCCTTCTCTGCTGATGTCAGTGGGAGCCATAGGCAGGGCCAAAGAGTGGATCTGAGTTTGCTCTTCTGTGCAAACACAGGCTTCTGAAATAAATTCCATGGAAGGAATTCTGATTGGCACACAATGGCAATCAGAGCTATGACAAGATCACTTTTTAATAATGTTCGCAGGTTGAGTTGTGAGTTCTTTGAGAAAAACATATGTAAAATGTATGAGCTTTCTGATCTTTAGACTCTGGAAATGAAGCATTTATCTCTAGGTTCACACAGTTCGTGACCTTGACCCTTGTGACCTTCTGAAAGCACCTTCTGCGTGCTGGTTACATTCAGATGTAGGCTTCATAAAAACAGAAGAATTAGTGTGTGGAATTAACAGTCCTGGGCCATGTAATACAAATACTCAGTTTTTCCCAGTTTTTCTAGTCATTGTTAAGGTGCGCCTGGCACCCTTAGCACTAGGTTGATTGATCCTGGAATTGCATATAGTTCCAATAAGCTATAAGCTTATTCTCTCCTAATTGATAATCATCTTCAACTTGCTTGGAGATAGCAGTTCAGCATATTCTTCTGAACTAGCAGCTCACCACTTTGGGTACAATGACTGGCATGTCAGTTCAGAAAAAGTTTGGCAGAGAGTTGTGGAAGAACACACCCAGTGTTCTTTAGCCTCTACATGCAGGAACATGCATGCACACACTTGCACGTGAGTAAATGCATATATACTCTCCTCCCCCAAAAAAATCTTTAAAAGCTGTTATACAGTATTTCAACTGAGAATGCAATTTTGAATCCAAGCAAAATAGTGTAAAGAAAATTATTGTAAACTCCTTTCAGCATATGAAAAGTTATTTACCCTTAGGTTATAAAGGTCTACCAGTTATAAGAATGAATGAATGCGGCAATTAGATGCAAAAGAGAACAGTTTAATGAAGGGCCAATGTAAGTATTAGTAAAAGAGGGATTAAGATGCCTTTGCTTAGATTTTTTTTTTCCCCATCAAAGCTATTAAGAAATATTAGGCCAGGGCCAGCATGATGGCTCGGTGGGTAAAGGCACTGTGGCCAAGCCTGACAACTCAAACTTAATCCTCACATGATGGAAGAAGAGTTGTCCTCTTCTCCCTGCAAGTTGCCCTCTGAATGTCACATGTGATATACACATATGCAGGCATATGTGTACAGACAATAAATGAGTAAATATAAAAAGCTAAGAAATGGTTATTGCTAACCTAGCAGTCTTTGTAGCTGCGGTTGATGGTAAGATATGAAGAAGCTAGCATGGGTTTAATATTTGGATTCAGAGAATCTTGAGTGTCAGCAAATGGTAGTTTCAATATATGTTCTTCGTGGCAGATTTTATTTTCAACAAAAATGATGTAAATTGTCTCTAATATTCACAAGGCACTGTGCCCATGTGTAGAAAACTGGCTTCCACGCATGCTCTGACCTGACAGCTCCTTTCCTGGATGTATATTCTGCTTGTCTTTGTTTGTGGAGAGATGTTTATTAAAAATGTGTGTGGCATCATAATCCATTGTGTTGGAAACCCCCGAATGCCAACCAGCGGTAGAATGCATGGACAAATCACAGGGGACAATTACATGTAACTTACAGTGAATATAGTCTAACTGCATCCAGTACACACACACACACACACACACACACACACACACACGCACATGAATTAGGTATAGAAGCTAGACATAGACACGGAAGTATGTACACTGGGTAATTCCATCCTTTCAAATATTAAGCACCAGGCTTAATTAACTATTATGCTCAGGGAATGTGTTTAAACCACAAAGAGCAGACAGTACAAGAACTAGATGTCCTGCAGTTGGTAGAAAGAGCTTAGCATCAAGATGAGGCGTTGCAGTGTTTTGTTTCTTCCTCTGGGAGACTATAATTCAGTCCTAACCCCTGTAACATAATAATTCATTGGGTTGTGCATTTGTGAGGTACTTTTCTTTTGATTAATATTTTTGTTTATGCCTTTAAAATTCCATAGTTTTAATTCCTATTTATTCTTTGTGCGTGCCATGTATGTTTACAATGTCCATTGACACTATCTACCCTTCACTTCTCCCTCAAACGCCATTACATCTGCCTCCAGACTGCAAGTCCTCATTGACATGGAAGTCCAACCGGTGACACCCATACGTGTCTGTGCTCATCCACTGAAGCAGGGAGAACCTACCAGTGGCCCTGCTCCACGTGGCAAGTGGCCCTTCCCTCGCTCGCTGCAGTCAGCTGCCCGTAGCTCCTCTCTGAGGGGTGGAGCTTTGGAGCTCCCTCCTCCATCCAGGCTGGAATTGTTCACTGGTTTAACTAGAGCTGCTGTGAGTTCGTGTGTGCACGAGTCATGTTATGTCCAGACAGCCTTGCGTAGAGATCTTCCCATCCTCCAGGTCTTAATGTCCTTTCCACTCCCTCCTCAACAAAGTTTCTTTGAGCCTTGGGGGAAGATGGGGGTTGATATAGGATGGCCCATCAATGGCTAAACACTCATAGTCCATTATTTTTGGCCTTTTGAACTGAAAAGATATCTCTGCTTTAATCATTAACGTTGTGATAAGAAATGCCTCTTATGGATACAAACAGAGCCATTTAGAAGGTGGCTTGACAATATGGCCATTTTGAAGAGTGGCATTAATATCCTTCTCCAGGGCCCATGACTTCCGTGGCATTGGGTTTGGGCCATATTTACAGTACAGGCAAGGCTTGCCTCTTATAGAGCAGGCATCGGGAACTATAAAAACTTAGGCTTCCCAAAATTTGCCCCCTGCAAACTGAAAGTCTAAGAAGGTGTGCCTTGGAAGCTGAATACTGGGCACCCAGTGGGATCAATTCCAGTGTACATTTAAAAGTCTGAAAACCAGAAGTACCCATGGCAGGAGAGGATTGGTGGGCCAGGTCAGATAGTTAGCCTGAGGGGGCTGGTAGAATCTTTCTCCCCAAGATTTTTATTCAACTTAAGCTCCCAGTGTGTTAGGTGCTGCTCCTTCCCCAGTGCTAGGGTTACAGGTACTCACCACCATGCCCGGCTTTTACACAGTTGCTGGGACCCAAACATAGACCCTCAAGATTGTGCTACCGGTGATTTACAGGCAGAGCCATCTGTCCAGCCCTACAACTCTATTTCTTATCGACATGGTATTAGCCATTAAATTATACACATAAAATGAAAACACCAGAATGAAAGAGACTACTTTGTACAGTTAATTTAATAAAATACAAAAATTTTAAACGATGCCAATGGGCTCACGGAGCGCAGGAAGCACGTTTGGCAGCTTCCTTACTGTCTTCTTGTTGTTACTTTCTTCCTATGTAACTTTTCGTTTGCTGTTTGACTTCCCCACTGGGTCAGGTGTAGAAGTTCGTACAGTTTGAAAAAGTTTTCAACACTTGATATTGTCCTATGAAAAAGCAGTTCTTCTCTGTAATTTGACCTTGGAAAAGTTGCCTTTTCTTGTGTATCCGAATCTCACTTTTTCTCCCACGTGGGTCAAAGGAGAGCATTCCTTCTGAAAGCTCTCTCTTTGATCCACCTGAGATGCAAGAAGTCACACATCCTGCAGAGACACGTTGTTTTCAAGAAATATTTCAAGGGGAAGAGAGCAGAGGCCAACACGAAACCGGTAACACGTGAAATAATCCAATGTTAAAGAGATCAAACTGATAGAAAACCGAACAGCAAGGCAGCTTAAGAGATGTTAGAACAGCAGGAGATGAAGCAGGAGTATAAAGTGAAAATTAATCTTTTTACTCAATGTGTGCCCAAAGAACCCCCAACTCACAACAAAAGTCATGTTGTATTGACTTGAGTATTTT
This sequence comes from Hylomyscus alleni, assembly GCA_019843855.1. Taxonomy (NCBI): domain Eukaryota; kingdom Metazoa; phylum Chordata; class Mammalia; order Rodentia; family Muridae; genus Hylomyscus; species Hylomyscus alleni. The sequence goes on from JADRCC010577484.1 coordinate 16,289, forward strand.
CCACGTGACACTTTCCTCCTAACAGTATACAGCATCACATCCCAGCGTGGACCAGCCCCGCCCCTCAGCCCTGTGGAAGCAGAGGCTGAAGATGTGAGAGTGCATGTCAACTCTCACATTTATGCCCAGCAAGCACGTTGAACAGAAATTTTCTTCCCTTTAGATTTTCTTCTTCTTGTTTTGGTTTTAACCAGACTGTATAACAATAGTAGGGTCAATAAGAATTATATGGCAGGCTCTGAGAAAAGTATACAAAGGCTATCACATTTGATCTTTTTAATAATTACCTGAGGTGAATAGGTCATTTCCAAAATGGTGTTCATTTACCCTGAATCCTGATATTTATATGCAGATGCGATCTTTCCCGCAGTGAAATGGTGTATCATCTGTGTGGCCAGTAGATGTGTAAATGATTGTGTGACGTTTGGATTGAAAGTAACTTTGTATTTATGCTCCTATGTGGCCTCCTGCATTGCTTACTTTGGTTCTAGCCAGTGTTATGCTTCGGGGGACACTTGAGCAGCCCCAGTGAGAAGGCCCATGAGAGATGGGGTTGCAGCCTTGTACTGATAGCCAGGCCTGACTTTCTAGCCTTATGAGTGAGCCATCTTGGATTTTCCAACCCCAGTGAAGCCTTCAGATTATGCAGCCTGAGAGCTGTCCTTGACTACAACAACACAAGAGAGCCCTTATCAAAATCACTCAAACTTCTACAAAGCCTTTTAGGTCACTGAGACTTGGGCATTGGTGATAAACCAGTTAAGAGTCATGGAAGCAGTGTTGTTTTGTCCCGAGTCTCAGAGCAGTCTGAATGTGGCACCTGGCAGCTATCAGAGCAGACTCCGTCGTCATTGTCCTCACCAGGGTATGAGGAAATTACCTGCCAGGTTTAAGGACTCCGGAACCTTTGGGCATAGTAGAAATGAGATTTCATCAGGAATTTGGTTTATCATCGGTAACAGTCATTTTTTTTTTAATTTCTGAAAATAAAAAAAAAAAAAAACAAAAAACAAAAAACTTCTAACTAGGGAGAAACATTTTTGCCGATCAAAGCTTCTGTTTGTTAAAATGTGCTAAAAGAGTGTGGGCTAGTGAAATATAATATAAATGTGAGATGCAGTGCTTGACACCAAAACTGTTTCAAATTTGTTTACACTTCATATAGTTCTCGCTGGCTAGAAGGGATATTTTTTTAACATTTCTGAGATTTAATTTGGGAAGAAATTTACCATTTTCTGTTTCTCTTTTTCCGAGAAGACAAGGGGTTTGAAAATGAAGGCTGATAAAGGAAAGGCAGAAGGCAATGCTTTCGGAGGCAGTTAGGACGAAAGAGTAGTCACAGAGATGACGGATGGAGACGTGATTATGGTGATCATGATGGTTATTAATGTGACAAGCACACAGCCGAGTAGCATCTGGAGACATTCACCAATTTAATAACATACATCATGAAGTTCTGCTTTCCCAGGCGGCCATCCACTCTGACACTGAACTCTTATAGACTCCACTCTATAGAGAGTTCCTAGGAGTGAAGAGAGTATAATGCCTTGTAGGAAATGGATTTTGCGCTTAAGAACATCTATTTCCAACCATCACAAAGAAATGGAATCCAGTAGTACAATTATACGAAGATGGAGCTCCAGTGGAAAATCCCAAGTCCTGGTTCCTAAGGATTAGTTTGGAATAGTTTCCCCATCTCTGCGTTATTCTCTGAAAGGAAGCTGTTAAGTCACAGAAAGTGACTGCCTAAACTCTGTTAGGCAGAAATGCTAGGAGTCGAAAGTTGACACTTAAGAAAGACAAAGCAAAAGGTTGACGTGTTTACTCTGAGAGATGTCTGAGCCTCATGAAAATTCTTTGAGTGGGTACAATTTAAACCCATCCAGGGGGACAGTTATCTACTGAACCTGTTCTAGAGCCAGCATTATGTGGTCCCCATGGACAAGGAGAATGTATTTCAGAGCCATAGAGACATCCATAAACAAATAAATTCAATACAGTGCAGTTAATATTTTCTTTTAGTGCAAGACAGATTAATTTGTACTCCTTAAATCTAGCAAGAAAAGATTTTCTTCCCGAGATCTTTGGAGGTGGTTTTTATAGAATAACTTGAAGTTTGCTGGGTAGATGGGGATATGGCTATGAAAGGGAATAATTGATCTGATATAAAAGTATTTTGCTAGTCGATCACCACAGTCAACTTGACTGGATTCAGCTTTCCCTAGAAGGCACACTCTGGGCATGTCTATGAAGATGCTTAGAGAGAATTCACTCACTCTCAGTGTGAATTGCCCAGTACCATGGGATGTGATCCTGGACTGAAGTTTTCAAAAAGGGAATCAAGGAGAAAAAGCAGGTAGATGCCCAAAGCCCCTCTCTGCTCTCTCGGCTGCCAACACCATGTAAGCAGCTATGTCACACTCTTGCACACACAGCTGCAGGCTGCCCCCACCACCATGCCTTCCTAATCATGATGGACTGCATCCCTTTAGACCATGAACTAAAATAAGGCCGCCTTCCCATAAAGTGTTTCTTATCAGGTTTTGATAACAGCAACAACACAAATAAATGACAAAAGAAACTCATAAAAAAAAAAGTACCAAGCAGTGGGGCTGTTGCTGTGATAAACCTGACCATCCCTGATGCCACCACTGGCCTCAGATAGCAGACACAGAGCAGGGTTTGGAGTTTGCTCTGTGGCGTTTGGTCTTTCGTAGGGTCCAGCTTTCCCTTGCCCTTGCCCTAATGCCCCTTTAGAGTGGGGATATTTACTCTGTGTCATGCCGTTAGGATTGTCATTATATTAGGATTATGTAATTTGCTTTCCATTTGATCCACCTGTGTTCACCTGCACAGCATGGGATTGAAGGCGTGCCTCATTGTGCCTGACGTTTGCTTGTTTAAATTTTTTTATGTTTTTTTTTTTTTTCTTCTAGAGATTAAACTCAGGTCCCATGCTTGTAGCACACACTTCAGTGACTGAGCCATCTCCCCAAGTTCCGTACTGTGAATCATTTTGACTTTCACAGATCCATAATTTGAATGCTTAGTTAACAGGGAGTGACACTTTTTGAAAGGATAAGAAGGATTAGGAGGTGTTGTTGAAGGAAGTATGTCACTGGGGGTGGGCTTTAAAGTCAGTGCCTCTCTCTCTCTCTCTCCCTCTCTCTCTCTCTCCCTCTCTCTCTCCCTCTCCTTCTCTCTCTTCCTCTCTCTCTGTCTCTGTCTGTCTCTCTTCCCTCAAGCAGGAAGAGAGACTACTTGACTACTACTACTTGACTAAGCTGGTTTTGTTTTCCATAACTTTTCCTACATTCTGAATTTAGCCAAATTGTATTCTTATAGGAGATCTTGTCTATTCATTCCACCCCACCCCCCATACCTTCTGGTCGCCTGACTGGAGAATCTTAAACTTAGTTAGAACTAGGTCTGGGCTTTTGTCAGCAGGAGCCTATCAGTGGTGTTGTAGAGTACACGAAGCTGCCTATCTGCCTGTGTTTGAGTCTTTCACAGTTAAGATTGCCCCAAGTCTTTGACACCATTCTCTCAGCCGTTGGTAGTTTCCTTGCATGGTAGAATAGAATGTTCCAGGTTCATCGCACAGTGTGTGCTCCAAACTTCAAGTGAACCATTTCTCCTAGAAGCAATGGGTCCTTTTGGAGGCATTTAATGGCATCTCATATTCTTGGTCTATGGATTATCATTTCTGCTGGTGGTCCGTTGCTCCAGTGGGCAGCTTATTACGAAGGGAAAGCTACCATGGACTTTCAAGTTGAAATTAAGCCAATGGGCTCTCCAGGACTGGTCATCAACTAGAGGCTGTAATATATGCTTAGTTTAGCATTCATGTGCTCTGAACTTGGTCCTCAGGACCCAAAATACTTTTATATGAAGAGATATAGAGCTTTCTAATGTAAGGAATTTTTTACAATTTGTTGTTCTCATGCTGAGATAACTTGGTTCTGAACAATGCTGACATAAAATACTTGTTTTAAAAAAA
>JADRCC010577485.1:0-20306 GCA_019843855.1 Hylomyscus alleni
CCCCCCCCCCATTGTTATGAAACAAAAGCATTATGTTATTAATATAACATTTGAGATATTTTTGTTAGGAAATACTTTGGGAGGTGTCTTCCTTGGAAATTGAATGTTAAGAAAATCGCCGCCTAACTGTCAATCTTTGCTTTTCTCATCTATTGACTGGATGCATCACCAGCACTGTAAAATCATAGACTCGGTCTGGCCTTCCAGAAACTCACGAGACATTTTAGAAGTGGCAGTGCGTTCTTGCTGTTGTCTCTCGCTGCCTCTGCATATTCTAGCAGGTACACTTGCAGGACACGAAGCGTCTGCATGTCGTGGAGCAGAAGGGATCTGCCTCAGTTCCCATTCTGAGCTTAGTTTGTGTGGGTAAATCCATAGTAACCACGTAGGCTTGAAATCTGCTGCATAAGCCAACCGTCTTCTGATAGACAAAGCATGTAATTTCTCACTGGTTTTGCTGTGTAACCCACTTCCCGTGGCCTGGATAACACGCTTGGACAATTCATCTAGTTGAATGTGTGTGTTTGCACACATCCACCCATACATAATGCACACATACCTATTATAACTGCTAGAAAATAAAATAAAATAAAATACGCTGGTGGGAATTTGTGTGACTTAGGCCGAGTGAATGAAATAGAGACATGGCATATTTATTACCTCCTAGCAGACAGAGATAAGTATAATAACAACAACATATTGCTAAGGTGTTTTTTTTTTTGTCGTGGTTCTCCCCTCAATTCTGATGATTCTGATGGGAGATGATGCCAGCCGGCCAGGAACCACAGGCACCAAACTCACTGTAGTGCTGCCCAGTGGAGTGAAACATTCTCGCATCAAGAACTCCCTTCCGATAGCAAGGTGGAGAAGGTCAGATAGTACCTCTGTGCCCTTTAATGATGTACTCTAAAATTGTACCTTAAAATTGTAGAAGATACATGTTTATGAAAGTGCTGTTCAATTCAAATTTTAATTTGTTGCTACTTTATAGAGTGTCGGGAGAAAGCCAAGATGCTTAGTGTTTGACCCGCACAGCATAGATTTCGTGAGCAATATTCTTCTCCAGTGAGCTATAGGATGGTGGGCTGGGGGGTGGGGTGGGCTGGGGTGGGGACCTTTGTTTCTATTTTATGCACAGCCAGACTTGCTCTTATGTTTGTAATATTTAAAGGAGTTCAATAGGAGGCCCTTGATTCTTTGATCTATCGCCACAGTCAGTTTAATGAGAAAGATTTTTTTTTTTTCATATTGTGGTATTGAACATTTACGCCACTTCAGACCGATATGTTATAATATTCGATTTACACCTTGTATCCCATCTTTTATTTCACATCCCCGAGTCTGCCCTCTTCCCTCTGCTGAAACAGGTAATTACAAAGGTCCTCAGATCAATTTTTGTAAAGGGGCACCCTGACGGGTACCAAGACTGAAGCGTGACATGAGCCTTTTCCCAATACAATGGGTGGCCTGACATTCCTCTGGAAAGCCAGGCTCATTAAAGATTCCGTTCCTTCTCCCCTCCCCCTCACACACTTAGCTTGAGTCTCACTAAGTCTGGGGTCTCTTCACCGAAGACTTAGGAAAATTGCTTCGAGTTCTCAGATTGAATTTTTTATGTGTATGACTTCATGATAGCATTAGCATGTGCTTTGATCCGTGTGTGAATGGCGCTGGGTCGGCGCTTATTGCCATATCCAGATGGTGTTACAGGGAACAAACAGTTGTGTTTTAAGATTTCTCAATAGACTGTCTAGACTGTCCGTGCAGCAGACAGATACAGCCACCCATCAAATTAGCGTTTGTCAGATTTATGGTAATGGTTCACCAAAGCCTTCCTGTCATTGACATTAAGATTTACGCCTCCAAAGTTATTTTGTCTTCTACAGAATATAGCTTGTGATTGCTCGGATTTAAAAAAAAAAAAAAAAAAAAAGTTTAAGACAGAAAAGTCTCGGTGAATGTGAGCTGTTTCTGAATGAAAAGAAAAATATAAAGGGAATTAAACAGTGGCTGCGGCTTAGGGTCTGTATTGATTAGGGAAAGGCTCCCTTCCCGCCTTGCCCCTCTCCATCCCCCCCACCCCCCCACCCCCCGCCCTGCAAGTGATAAGACGGGAACTCTGCTGTGGCTGGTGTCTCCCATTTGCCCCTGTTGGAAAGAAAAACATGTATGTGGGTGACTGTGGCCAGATTTCGCCCTTTCATGTTGTTACTCCTAGTAATGTGATCTGCTGTCCCAACGCGGTGGGAGTAACCTTTTGACAGGCAGTATGTCCACTCTCAGTGGAAATGGTTTCCCATGTCTGGCCAGGCTGCCTTTGATCCTACCTCCTTCCAGTGTGGGGGTCACAGCTACCATGCTCTTCCGAGAGTCACAGGTTTCCTCGAGGAAAGCGAGAGACACAGGGGCTTAGAATAAATAAATAAATAAATATGACCCAAATCCCTCTCCAGTGTTCAATCATCAATGCTACGGAGCTGGGGAGGGTTGCGGATGCCACATGGCGTGCTCGGGACCTTTCTGACTGAACTGACAGAGCACGACTTTGGGTCACAGGGATGAGCCTTTGTCCTTCTTTCACCCAAAGCAGCATGAGGAGTAAGGGCCAGCCCCATCTTGAACGTGCCGAGCGAGGCATGTCTGAGAGCGCGTTCTCCTATTACTGTCCATTGGTGTGAAGGAGTGGCTGGAAGGCTGAGGGCAGGAGGGTTGAAATTCTAAGACATGAGGGCATGGCAGAGAGTATGGAGTGAACTGCCGTGGCCGGGGCAGAAGGCTGCATGTATCAAAGCAAGTTCTTCCATTTCTCTGAGTCCTGGCATTTGGGAAAACCCATGCCGACCATTTTGATATGTCAGAATGGAGGCAGAAAAGGGCGTCTTGCTTCTTCCCCAGGCAGTCTTAATGGAGGTGATATCAATTACTGAGTGCAAGGGGGGACTTAGGCTCCCTGTCAGCTTGCTCTGGTCCTCCTGTGGCTTTTCCCTGCTGCCTCCAGTTCCTTCCTTCCTTTTTGACCCCTGCCATTCAGCCATCCTTTGGTAGACTGCTATCCTGGTCTGAGTTTAAAGGCTTCTCGTATGTGAGTTTGAATTTAATTGTGCACACTTTATCAGTTGTATCAAAGATGCTGTCATTGGGTGTTCAAGGTAAATCTCTCTGCATTATGTTCCATCTCCTCCCCCCAGAATAGTGAAATATGCTCCCATTCAGGACTTCAAGTTATATGTCCTAAGTTACATTTTTCCTGCATTGATTCCTTGGGATATTAGGATTTTGCCTTATTTGTTTTTGAACATGAGTTATGACCAATTTATTGGAAAGAATCTGATTACCTAAGTTGTAAACTTAGATGATTTCCCAGAAAAATAGGGGAACATTTTGTGGAACGATTTTTATTTTCTTCCAAGTCTGCCCCTTTTCTCTCGCCATTTCTCTTTCTTCTCCTTGTTCTACTTAACCCAAGAGGCTACTCACTCTTTATTCCCTTGGCAATGCACATTTCTTATGGACACTCGGCGATCTTCCCTGAGTTTTGATGAACTCATAGTGCGGTGTTAGCGGGGGCCCATCGTTTGGATGAGGTCTCCCAATTGCAGCTAAAGGCCTGCGACCGTTCTGTCTCTCCACAGACTCTTCAGGGTTTTGACAGTGGAGAGGGTGCTGTAGAGTGTCCAGTCCTTGGCCAGCTACATCACTTACCATCTTGGACTTGAGAACTATTTTAAATTCGTTGTAAGAAGAAACAGTATAAATTTTACAAGACACATTTATAGTGTTTTTAAAAAGTTAACTACCCTTCTTACACGTGTGTCTTGCTGGAAATTGGAAGGGTTGAATGGAATGCTAGTCTCTTAGCAATGTGAGAAGTTACTTAAGTAAAATTCTTCCCCCTACCCGCTTTAGTGTACAGCTCTCCTCTCCTCCGCAGTGGTCATTGGGGGTTTATACTATTTTTCGAAGGGAGTTTTGACAGTCCATTTTATGCCTTGTTTACTTGATCAGATGACATATTTAAAGGAACCTCAGGATGTTAGAGCTTTAGGGGACCTTAGAGGGCGTCTGATTTAACAACCTCGTTTTTTTCTAGTTGTAGAAACAGCAGTGTGGGTAGGTTATGTATTTGAAGTTGTCAGGAGAATTGTTCCCCGCCTCTTAGTTTACGTTTAGGTGACTAGTGACAGATACACCTTAAATAGGTATGCACCCTCCACGGCATTTGCTTGTGCTCTCTCTGCCTCCATTTGACTAATTAGTCTAAAGCTAAGAAAGAGCATTTCATTTTGTGCAGCAGGTTATATACCAATGGGGAAAATATAAACTACGGAGCCCAAGGGAACACACCTTGTTAAATGTGTACCCAATACCTATTTTCCCTTTCTGCCAAGGCTGCAGTGTGTCTACCATGGGGCAGTCGTGAGCTTGTCTAAACTACTTATTACCCTCTGTTGTGTAAGAAACTTGAAGGCACCTACACACTTTCTTCACTGACAAGTGTGGTTGTGCTGCCTGGTTCTGAGCAATAATCTCACGGTGTGTGTGTGTGTGTGTGTGTGTGTGTGTGTGTGTGGTTACTGGGGGATGGGGGCCAACTTTTCCTCTCTTGTGAAGAGGGGAGGGGTCCATGTTGCTAGCTTGCTAAGATCCCCTCCCCCAACTCTTCTTTGTAGGTTTCTTTGTTTGCATGTGGCTGTGGCATTGAGATGCTAGGTAGCTCTCTTGGGAGAGATGCTAGGTTCTTTTCAGTCCAGTTTATCTAAACCAGAGGTTGGCACTTTTATTAATCTGGTGATTGGGAAGTTAGAGCAAATGGGCTGATTGTATCTTTCTGTGCACTGCTACTGGGGCACAGCTTTGCCAGCTTGGTATTGAGTGTAGCTGTGATAACTTTGGATAGTGACTGGGACTGTACTGACCCTGACCCTAACCCTGTATGAATGTATGGTCTACTTGACTGGTGTTTGTGTGTGTGTGTGTGTGTGTGTGTGTGTGCGCGCGCGCGCACGTGCACAACGCGTGCATGAGTGTGATACATGTGTGTGTTACAGAGGGGTGGTCGTACAGATGCTATGTACAATCTCTTCTCCTTTAAATTTGGTTGTATTTCGTTGAAAACACTGTAGAGTGAATTTTATGGTACTTGCAGCCAACCACATTCTTAGTAGAATTAACCAGTAATCCAAATCTTTAATACATTTGTGACCTGGCATTTTTTTTTTTAAGCTATTGAAATTATTCTTTATTTGGTTAAGCAGGGAGAGATGTTACAGATAACCAGATCCCATATTTTGAGTATTGTGTACTCTTCATTTTTTTCTCCCTAAACTTTCTGACTGTAGAGCAAGATTGCTCAGTAGGTAAAAGTGCCACCAAATCTATGAACCGAGTTGGATCCCTGGGACTCCTTCCGAGGAAAGAAAGAACTGACCTAGGTCCCTGACAAGGTGGTGCACAGATGTACCCACTCACATACACACCCACCCACACCTAAATAAAATCGTTGGTTAAAAAGAGGCATGTATAGTAATAGTAAGCCGAGGCTGTAAAAATGCGTAAGCGTTTTTTTACATGTTATCTAAAGCAAACACTAGCCCTTTTAGGCTTCTGATCTTATAACTGTCCAAGGGATTGCTTCCTGGAGCAGAGGTGAGGAAACTGTCAGGCCTTTAATCAGTGAATGGTCTCCTGGCAAATCTCAGAGCCCCAAGGTACAACTTATTCAACGCCTCCTTTGGAGCTGCCGCTCCCCCTCCCCCTCCCCCTTCCCCATCCTCCTTCTCTTCCTACTCCGGATGGATTTGATGTCCAGTGACCTGGAGGACTGGGGAAAACAGCAGCGGCGCGTTGTACTGTGTGTACCCTAAACCTGTCACCGACCTGATAGGAGGAAAGAACTCCCCCCGCAAAAACTGAAAAAACTCTAGGCCTTACTGAGTCAGGTCTACAGTTGCAGTCTGTCTTTTGAACATAAAGGAAAATGTAGTTTGATTTTTTTGTGTCAAGATAGGGCACCCCTCCTTACGCATCACCGCACAGGTGTGTGTTTATTTTTGTGGATACAAGTCTCAATAGTGTCTCTCCTCGCTTTGCAGACCCTGTAGTGAATTATTGCACCAAGGCCACTCAGTCGGTTTCTAGAAGACTCCAAACTAATCTCGGGTTGTTTGTCAACTTAATTAACTCCTCTGTCACGCTTACATGTTCAAGGAAAAGAGGTTGGACAATATGGGTTTGAGTGGTTTTCAATTGGAAGATGTTCCTACTTGTCAAATATCTTTGTGGTCTTTGGAAACCCCTTGAAGATTAGTTGATTCAAACAATAGCAAATCGTCCTTTGGAGAAATCAAAGCCCCCGTGTCCTCGTTAGTCTCCATAGGGCATCCGGAAATGTCCTTTACTTTTAAGGTCTCTTGAGGGTTAGCCATATGCAGGTGTCCACCAGTGAGAGAGAAATTATCTGAGGATGAAATATAGTGTGTCCATTTGAGTTTCATGATGACATTTTGCAGTGCTGTATCTTGATAATGTAGTCACAATATATTTCAGTACAGTTGACATTTTATTGAAATGCCATATTAGTGTCTTCAGGTCACCCTCCTAAGCTCTAGATTTCCAAGGATATATTAGAACCAGTTGGAGAGTAAAGGTGGATTCCAGTAACAGCAGATAATACTGACTTGTTACTTTTATCAAAATACTCTTGCCTTTCTGAGGGGATGATAGTTCACGAAAGAAAGACTTTTAATTCGACCAGATTCTTAGTGGGTATTTTTAAAGCAGGTATGTTCAGCCATTTCCTACAGGCAGTGTAACTTCATAACAAAGAAAAGCGCCTTGGAAATTGATCCTGTTATGCTTGCCTTTCTGCCTTTCAGCTCACGTGGAAGACAAAAAGGAATACAATGTTGTTATTGTATCTCAAAATATTAAGACACAAAAGAATAAATTGCATGGTTTCTATCCAGAGTTCCCTTTTATAGTTTTCAAGTAACTGTCTTCCCGGCTATTCTGAAAGCACATTCTAATTAAGACTCTATAATCTTCTACCTCATGGTAGTTTTATTATGTGAAGAGAAAAATGTGACTTAGGAAAAAGGTAGCTGTCTTTTTGGAAGGAGGAGGTAGTTATGAATTAATAACAGATAAAATATTAGAGAGCTGCCAGTTTCAAAGGCCCGGGAAGAATGTTGACTTTGCAAATAGCATTCACAAATTAGTCTTTTTTTTTTTTTTTTTTTTTTTTTTTAAATACAGCGTGTCTGGCCAGTGTCTAGGCACTACAACTGATTTGAGGTGAGTGATTTCTCTTCATTAAATGTTCTCTCAAGTAACAAAGACCTCGAGATACTCCTTTGAAAAGAACTATGCTACTGCACCGCAGAATACAGGCATACATATTTTTCTAATGATTTCATAAACATACATGTGGATACATGAGTGTAGACCGAATTGGATTCCACATCTCTTACCTTGTGTATTATTTAGTAATTTTTTTTTTTTTTTGAAATCAGGGCTATCTGTCAATATATATTTAAAATGTCAAATTATTTCATAGACATGTAAAAGTGAGCTGTGATCCCTCCTCCTCCTCTGGTTTTCTTTATTTTCACCTGTTTAGCTTTTGTTCTGATTTTTATCTATTGCTGTGCCCCTGGTCCGTACGTTCATGCTGCTGCTGCTTCTTACCTGTCTAGCTGACATCCTCAGTGGCCCCCAGCCTAGCAAAGAGGATTAACTTTTTCCTCCCCTCGTTCTCCCCAGCAAACAGTTTTTCCCTCTCTCATTTCCTCCTCAGACTACAGGGATGCTAATGCTGTGGACTTGGGTAGATCCAAGTCTCTTCACTGCCCGTGCTTTAAAAATGTTAGACATGGTTGCCGTCTTCTGCAGTACGCTTATTTTTCTCCACCCAATCTGATTTCCCTTAGGGTGAATTATTATGATATTTCCTTAGTTGCTGTGTCATTGATTTTTCTCCTCATTTGCTCCTCGCCATCCCACCCCCCACCCCCCCAGTTGTAACAGATCTTCTCTTCCTAAAGTGATAATCAGGATGTTATCAAATCCCATCAGATGAACCTTCTTGGCGACTCTTCTCCCAGAGCCCCCGATCTGCTTCTTTTTTGGGCTGATTGCTGTCTAGGGCTGTGTGGCTGTCATCCGTGGCGGCCCCTCAATTGCCATGCTGGGGACCCCTTCTCCTGTGAGGTCCCCGCTGGCATCCAGGTCTTCTTTCTTCGCTCACCCCAGGGTGCATGGGAGGTCACGATTTTGAGACCTTTCTTATCAGGCTCATGATTGATGGCTTAGTTGGTGCAGATGGAGTCCTGGGCTGGGCATTATTTCCCCTCACAATTTCAAAGGCATTGTGCCATTTGTTTTTAAGTTTCCAGTGTGGCATCTCAAGGCGCCGGTCCTATTTAGTCCTCAAGCCTTTGTCTCTAACATTTTTGGTTGGCAGGATTTTGTTTATTTTTAATTGTGTTTGGCAACTGTAGTTTTCGGACATTCCACGCTGTGCTTTGCTCTGCAGCCCTGTGTGGAGCCAGGACTAGGCCCTTTGAGGGGAGGAAACATTCAAATCATTAAGTTCTGTAAAGTTTTCTTGGAATTCTTCCCATTTCTCTTGGTTCTTTTTATAGCAATCCTTAATTGTCAACACTTTTATTTTGTGTCTTTTTCAATTATGTCTTATTTTCTGAGAGATTTGTCCGTTCAAATTTTAAGACTTTTATTGTGTTTCAAGTTTCTGCTCACCTCCCCTTTCCTACTTGTTTTGTGACATGCCTTTGCTGATTTTTCTTTCATGAATACCATGTATTTTATTTACTTGCTTTAAAAATGTTTATTTATGCCTCTGAGTGCTTGCCTTTTTGTCTGTATACCATGTGCATGGGACTCTCTGAGGTCAGAAGAGGATGTCGGATCCCCTTAGAACTAGAGTTACAGATAGTTGTGAGCCTTGTGTGGGGGGCTAGGGACTGAACCTGGGTCCTTTGCAAGAGCTGTCAGTGCTCTGAACTGCTGGATCGTCTCTTAGCACCTATTTATGTACTTTTTTTTTTTTTTTTTTTTTTTTTTTTTTGGTTTTTTCGAGACAGGGTTTCTCTGTATAGCCCTGGCTGTCCTGGAACTCACTCTGTAGACCCGGCTGGCCTCGAACTCAGAAATCTGCCTGCCTCTGCCTCCCAAGTGCTGGGATTAAAGGCGTGTGCCACCACCGCCCAGCATGTTTATGCACTTTTGAGAAAAGGACTGTAGCCTTAGAGCTCCTGACCCTCTTCCCTCCACCTTCGAACTACTTGGATTGCAGACTGTGCTACCATGGTTTATGGGGTTCAATGCTGGGCTTTATGCACACCAGGAAAGTACTCTCGTGGCAACTGTATGCTTATCCTCCCCCCACACACACGTCTTTTAACTTTAGACTTTAAAAATGCATAGATATAAGCTTATATACCATATCTCTGCTAACTGGTGAGCTGTCATGTTTTTGCTTTTTTCAGTGTTTTTGTTGTCTGTGGTTTTTTATTAATGGCTTTTCTCAGATGCCTGGCAGTTCTTGCATGTCTATATTAGAAGGGTTCCCAGTCATCAGATCTTTAGATGTTCTCTCTTGGACTGGTTAGATTCTCCAAAAAAGAATCTTTCAAGTGCCAGCTTGGTGAAGATAAGCCTGGTGGTCATGGCTGTAGAGGCTCCTGTGGGTAGGGCTGGGCACCTGGTATCCCTTCTCCTTTCTCATCGTACTCTTCCTGGTGCTGTGCGCTTCGCCTGTGTGCCTGAGGGATTCTAGATTTGAGGCTTGGTTTGGTCTTTTCAAGAAAAAGAGGTGAAGTCGTCAGTGGTTGGGCAGTTGTCTAGCTCCGTGGGGAGAGGTTGGGGAGAGGACCTAAAATCCGGTACCTTCTTGAAAGAGCTTTGAGCTAGTCTGATTTTAGCAGTGTTTTGTCCTGCACCCGGACTGTGGACCCACTCATTGCTGAGCTTCCGTTCCTTTCTGTGGGGGCCATTTGTTCATTTCTCCACTCTGCTTCTTTAGGTTTAGAGTCAAACGTGCAGAGCATCTGCTACGGTCTTCCATGTTCCTGGTGATTGGTGCTGTATTTGATGTCCAAAGCCTATGCAACAATTTAGAAATGATTTTAAAATTATCTCTTTTAAAATTACTTTGGTACGGCTTTAGGAGCAAGTATTCATCCTGTCGCTTGGATTAGAAGTCCTTCGTTCCTTATTTTCCTCCATAACAGTCACTCCGGCCCAACGGATGGCTGCGCTGTGAGGGCTTCCACAGAGCGGCTGTCCTGAGAGTACTCACCGGCTCTGCTTACAGTCGGTGTCTTTTGTGTTTCTAGGAAGGGGTAAACGTTGCAGGTGCATAGCATCTGCTGCAGAGAGGCTTTGCAGGCAGGTGCACAGTCTTATTCTTCTCATGCATGCGAGGGAGCTGCACCTTTGCAGTCTGAAGGAGCGGGGCACTAGGAAGTGTGTCACACGCTTTCCCCTTCTCTCAGTGGCTTTGTATCCCGTCTCACAGTCTGCTTGCCGTGGGTCACTGGCCTCTTCTTTAGGAAGAGCAGGGCATCTCTAAGTGGGTGATCAGAAAAGGGGGCCCACAGCGTACAGTCCGCACGGTGTGCTTTTGAATGGCCCAGTGTTTCATGAGTGGGTTTGGCTGTTAATTATCAACATCTCGCATTACTACATGGAGGCTGTCGGAGCCTATCCTCCTGGGCCAGAAGGTGCTGGTATGCCTGCACTCCTGTGCTGAGCTTCCTGTATTTTTCTTTCTTTTTCTTTGGTTTTTTGAGACAGGGTAACTCCATAAGGTCCTGTCCTGGAACCCACTTTGTAGACCAGGCTGGCCTCTGCCTCCCAAGTGCTGGGATTAAAGGCGTGTGCCACCGCTGCCCGGCTCCTGTAGCTTTCCCAAGTGTTGGGATTAAAGGCGTGTGCCACCGCGTGTGCCACCGCGTGTGCCACCACTGCCCGGCTCCTGTAGCTTTCTCTTGCTCCCATCCTTCTCTTCCACTCACAGCTCCTCCTCTTCTACTTGGGGCTTTTCCATTTCTGTAGCAAATCAAGTCCTTTGCCTCCTTGGGCAAACTGCAGCCCCTTCACCCTAGACTGCTCTTCTCTTTATTCTCTGTCTGGTAACTCCTACTTTCAGCTGAGGCAGCCCCACCCTACCCACCCTCAGGCTCTCCATCTAAATTAGGCTACCTTTGTCGGACGACTCCCTCCAGCTCTGGGGCGTATAATTAATTGATAATCTGTTAAACTTTTTCAAGGTTCACAGTGCTCACTCCCTCTCAGGGTTGATGACTCCCCTCTCACTGTGTGGCTTCCCCTCGGGACTCTAACTTCCATGTGGGCAGCGAGCCTATCTTCCTTGTTCACCTCTAGCATATCTCTCTCTCTCTCTCTCTCTCTCTCTCTCTCTCTCTCTCTCTCTCTCTCTCTCTCTCTCAATGAATGATCAGCCGGTCGCTACTGATCAAATGAACGATGATGATCTGGATGGTAGCTTCTATAAGCTGCAGCTGTAAAGGAGCTCTGGTTATTTTAAGTACTAGAGTCCGTTCTTTACCCCTGCGTGTTTTGCGGCTGTATGCAAATTAGATAGCTTGTAGGACTAAGCGGGCATAGATGTTGCATGTGACCATTATAAAGTCTGACAATTATTACTCCTACTGTTTGTTTGTTTGTTATTGTCTTCTGTTTGCTTGCCGTTGCTGGGACAGAATACCTGAGAAGACCCACCTGAAGGCATCTATCCGTGGTCTATGGGCTCTATTACTCTGGGCTTGTGTTGAGGCAGGTGTTTGAATTTGAATCCAGAATGTGCCCCACAAGCTAAGGGTTTGAATGTTTAGTCCCTCCCTCCCCCAGGTATGCTGCTGTTTGGATGTCTGTGGAGATGTTGAGGAGGTCGTGCCTGGGTGGTGAATGTAGGTCACTAGAAGGTCATACTGCCCCTGGTTCTGGTCTCTCTGGGCAAACCTTGCCTTTCTTACATCGGTCTATTTGATGTCTTGTCCCCGAGATGCAGAAGTAACTCTCTGGAAGAGCGAGAACTTTGATAGAACCCCTCTGATGGTAACCGGAAAGCAAGCAAGAAAGCAAGGGACCAGAGTTCCAGTATCCCCTTCAGTGTTGTGTGCTTCGTGACCACAAGGCGGGTCACTGGTCTGTCAGGAATGCAGGTATCTTAAAGGGATACTACTGTGCCTCCCAATCTGACTATTAGACCATTGAAATAATGGATCACAAAGAAATGGGAATCTCTCCCGGGATCTCATGTTGGGAGGAGGGAAGGGCACTAGCCAATGGGCGAATTTGTCTTCCTGAAAGAGATTTCACCCATTTCCCACAGCTTGTCAGACCACCTTACAAGATGAAACTAAGACCATGGTAATAATGGGTCTGTGGAGGGCAGAACCACATCTTGACCACGACTGTTTATACCTGGGTATCTTCTGTTTGAACTTTGATCTCACTTCAGAACCCTGTGGACTGGAGGGGTTTGCTGGATCCCTATGTTCCTCTTCCCAGTGTGGCTGTGTTGGATACATCTCCTCTTTCTGCTTCTAATTTGGCTCTTTTAATTGGCTTACTGAGGATGGGTGGGACTTGAAGTACAGGTTTCGACCCCCCAAGTTCGATGGCAAGTCCAACCCCCTAGTGCAGATAGCATGAAAACCAAGCGTTTAATACTTAGCTCCGTGGCAGGCGCTTGGCGATCTCAACTGGAACTTTTCAAAGTTTATTAATTTAACATAGTCTAGAGCAGTGGTTCTCAGCCTTCCTAATGCTGTGACCCTTTAACACAGTTCCTCATGCTGTGGTGACCCCAACCATAAAATTATCTTGTTGTTATTTCATAACTAATTTTGCTACTGTTAGGAGTCATAAGGTAGATACTTGATATGTAGGATATCTGATATTTGACCCCCAAGGGGTTGTGACTTATGTGGAAGGGTCTTTGGCCACCAAGGGGGTCACAACCCACAGTTGAAAAGAACTGTTCTAGTTGTTTTCAGTGTTGATTGCTATAGTTCTGCTTGCCTTAAAGTAAGGGTTGAGAACTTGAACTTTAATTATGGCCACTGATAAACAATATCAAGAAAAACTTTCAGACTTTAAATGTTTTAACCTGCACAGAAATAATGGAGTGGCCAGGCACAAAACTTGCCACGGTATTATCACTGTCAACGACTTTGAATGTGTGGACTAGGCCTTGGGTGATTTATAAGGGATTCTAAGAAGGCGCCAGCCTGGAGTTGGTTTAAATGCCACCTGAATGATTGCTAGACATTCAGACGTAGGTACCACAAGGTCTGCTGTACAATTCAGGCTCATTCTTGACAGTTTGAGGTTAAGTTCTCAAAAGTTTTGAGAGAGCAACATGAAGACATGGGTAGTCCAGATTCCTTCAAGTCTCTCGTGGGAGCCCTGGGATGGAGTGGAGTCTGGCAGAGATGATGGTCATGTGCATCCAGTGTGGGCCTTTGTTTCCTATCCCCCATCACAGAATTGTCACAGTGGGACATTTTGTGGCTTGGTTAATATTTACGAACATAGACGCTGATTTTTCTCTCTCAGAGTGACAATCAGTTATAATTCAGAAACTCGTTTTTTTTTTTTAATCACTCAACTTTGCTGTGGTGTCTAGGTAGCAACTTCCAGGTCTGGGGAATTTGTAGAACTGTACTATTAAAAACAAGCACCGGATGGTGTGTGGCTGAGCAGTGTGAGATGTCACCAATGTGGACATTAGGAAAACAATATGCTCGGGCTGTCATTTGAGCTTTCATTGTGATTTCCTCCCCGTCCTGGGACGTTTATAATCTCTGAATAAGTGAGCTCTTTCCAACAGCAGTAAGGATGCTCTGCGGAGGTGTGGAGGCTCTTGTGCATGCTCTGCCTCATAGGGGATTGTTGAAAACTTCGCATTCACAGTGCAGTTCTAGGAAGCATTTGTTTGTGTACCAAAATATTTGAGGGTTCCAGTGACTGGAACGATTTTCAGGAGTCAGCATTACTAAGAAACAGAGGCTTGTGTAAGGTTACCAAAAACTGTGATTTCATGCAGCCAGTTATGTTAATCATAGGATATTTGCTATCATTTCACACTCATTAGGAAATAGGAACAGGATATTGTTACGGTTGTTCTACTTGTGCCCCAGGAAAGGAGTGGTGTTAGGCAGGAATCTTCTCTAACGGAGGTGAAAAGGCATTTGGATGCCAGGCAATGCATTTGTAAAGATCCCCATTCTTGTTAGCTGCTATATCCTTACACCTAACAGTAACAGGACGGGGGACATTAAGTGTTTGAATATATTTAAGCTCCTCCGTCTGCTTGATTAGGGACAGACAATCTTGTTTCTGGATGGTTGATATTGAAAGCTAAATTGTGTGTCCTCTGAGATTTGTAACAAGTATGTATGTGTGAGGGTTGGAGGGTGAAGGAAGAAGAGGGGGAATTGGAAAGAGAGGGAGGGAGGGAGGGAGGGAGGGAGGGAGGGAGAGAGAGAGAGAGAGAGAGAGAGAGAGAGAGAGAGAGAGAGAGAGAGAGAGAGACTATATGAGCATTCACTGACTTGTTTTGATTTACTAGTGTAAGATGAGAGATAACAACCTACAGTTATGTTCAAGGTATTAGGGAAGATGTTGGTTGTGAATCCACGAGCCCCAGAGAGCTACCTGAAGCCATGGTAGAGACTGGGAAATTATCTATTACTGTCCTATCCTTAGAGCAGAAAACAACAGCTTCTCTAGGACTTCTCAGACGTTTGCATACATTAGAAATATGATAGTAACTTTGGTTGTTGGTTTCATTCATGGAAGGTGAACAGTTACAGTATTAGTTTGAACTTTATTAGATATTTTCTTCATTTACATGTCATATGATTTCTCCTTTCCCAGTTTCCCCTCCAAAAAACAAACAAACAAACAAAAACAACAGAACAAACCCCTGTTGCCTCCTCCCTCCTCATGCTTGCCACCCCACCCTCTCCCACTTACTGGCCCTGCCATTCCCCTACACTGGGGCACAGAACCCTCACAGGGCCAAGGGCCTCTCCTCCCATTGATGATCGACTTTTAAAACATTGAAAAACAGAGAAAAAAATCCAGGTGTTGTAGCTCGTACCTTTAATCCCAGCAACCAGGTAGCTGGGGCAGGCAGATCTCTATGAGTTCTAGGCCAGTCTGGTCTATGTAGGGGCTTTAAGGTCAGTCAGGGCTACATAGTGAGACCCTACATCAAAAATTAATTAATTATTTATTTAATTAAAGGAAAAAAGAAAACCACATATCTTTCCTTCCACATATTTTTAGAAGTAACTTCTGTAAATTAGCTTATGCATCTTAATAGGGCAGGGACATTTGTTGATTGGATTTAGCATTATGCTCACCTGAGTTCTCTATCGCTTGTGTAACAGACTGACGTATATTTATGACTGAAAGCAAAGCACACTTATTCCTGTTTTTTGGAATTCGAGGTCAGCAGGGGGTTCTCACAGGATAAAATTAAATCTGAGTTCCTCTTCAGAGGCTCTAAGGTACAGGAAGTCCATTGTGTACCTGTTCCAAACTGTAGAGCAGTGGTTCTCAGTCTGTGGGTCCTGTGAGATGCCCTGCTTATCAGCTAACTTATATTATGACTCCTGACAGTAATAGAATTGCAATTATAGACCTGCAACAAAATAACTTCATGGTTGGGGTCACCCCACTATGAGGAACTGTACTGAAGGTTGCTGTGTTAGGAAGGGGAGAACTATCTGCATCACTTTACTCTTGGTTGCTTTCCTCTGAAAGCTAGCCATGCCTGTCATAGTCATGGTACCCTCCCCAGCTTTGGTTCCGCCCCCTCTCCTCTCTCCTGCTTAAAGACTTACAATTTCTAGGGTCCCTATGGGTTCACCCAGGATTTTTCTTAAAGCATAAAACATGGGCGTTTTGAAAGTCATAGGAGTGAGCTCGTTAACAAAAACCAACAACCCTAAATTTAATGATTCCTGATTTCTTAAGAGCCTTAATGTTTAACCCGTTTTGAGGTAAGAACACTAAAATGGACGCTCCCATACCATACAGGAGCCAAGGAACAAACCTTTGAGGAGGGGGCCGGGGATCCAGTTCCTTTTTCTCTTTCCTGAAACCTGGGACTATGTCATGAGGTACAGGGGTGAGAGAGATGCTGTGAGAAAAATCTCTTATTCCCTTGAATTTCTCGACAGCTGCCCTTTAGCTCACTGATTTTTTATGCACGTGTGTGAAATGTCGGGCTTGAAGTTTCCACGGAGTCTGAGTGACTAAAGTCAGGAGGTCAGGGAGGAAATGTATGTGACTTGAAGCTACCTTTTAAAGAAATCTTTAGCCCACGGTACTTGTTGAAACACCATAAGGAAGGAAGGCTTTTGAGCAACATTGCAGCAGATAGTGAGGCCACTGAGAGAGGGTCTGGAGGACCAGGAAACGGCGTGTTCAATTCTGCATCTAGTATGAAATGGTAGAAGTGGATCGCTAACATGCTGCGCTGGGGGCAATGGGTAGACAATTATGAAGAGGCGACATCAGGAATAAGGTGGGTTCTGGCCAACCAGAGTTCTTGTGGAAGGCCGGCCAGGGTAATGAGCCACGGCTGGGGACTGCTAGAGACTGGGCCACCCTATCAGAGGTGAAGGGGATCAGCCTTCAGGAATGAGAGGGCTCTTCAGTATATTTACCTAGCCTGGTGCATTGCTGAGACTAGATTTTTACAAGGAACTAGGTACTTAGCAAGTGATTCTGAAGCCTGTCTGAGTAGGTGAAGAGTCCCTTGCAGACTCTTAGAGCACCAAAGCCTGGACCGTTGGTGAAGTGAATGAACCGGGGAGGCTGGAAAGCCTAGGAGCTGAGTTTGAACCACACTGTTGAGATAGATATCAAGTGTCCCATGAGACAACTGAACACACAGATACTGTTGTAGGTGATGCCTACCTCAGGTCCCCCCCACTGAACTACAAGAAATCACTGAAAACAAATCTGATTGGTTGGGAGGATGGACACGTTTCTGTTTGTGACGTTCATTTTGCCTTATGTGTGATAGATACTTGTGAATGTATAAGAAAAAATTTTGTCACCAACAGATGAGCCAGAGTAAGATGTATTTTCCTGGCACTTAAGTTAAGGCTCTCTGTGTCTTACGGGTGTGAGGTTAGTGGAGCACTGACCTCTGCTTAACCCTGGGCAGGTTACAGGTAATCTTTTTTTTTTTTTGGAGCTGGGTTGTAATTGTATCGACTGGTTCTGAGAGGGTTTTTTTTTTTCCCCCCCCCCCCACCCCGTTCCTTGAGTAACATTGAGTAGCTCAGTTGGTTTGCAAACACTCGTTTCTACACCCTGTTCGTCATGCAAGTCCCGGCATAAGCTCTCCCTCTGTGGGCTTTTCATGTCTTGGCTGCCTCTCAAAGCTCCAGGTAAGCAAATTTGGCTGTTGTGCGCCTGATGAAGGCTTGTCGTTTTGATACGCCATTATGTTCCATGTTCTCTAAGCCCTTTAAAATTGCTGAATGTTTTAAATAAGTGAACGAGCTGATGTTGTTTGGACTTGCATCCCCCCCCCCCGCCCTCCCCCCCCCCCCAAAATGTTAAGGTACTGATTGAATCTTGTTGGTGCAAAACATCCAGACCTTTTTAATGTATGCACTAGACAGATTGCTTGTAAGAAATGTAGGCAGGTAAAAGGATTAGTTTTAATTATGTTCAGAGCTAGTGTGATCATGAAGCAGGGGCAGGCAGGCCCTCCTGCTTTTTTGTGACACCAGCCTTAAGACATGTACCCAAAAGGCGTGTTAAAAGAACAGTCATTTAACGTGCTTTCCTTGGCCTTTGGGAGATGTTTCTCATTACCTGGAGAACACCCAGGCACGTCCATGCTGCTTTCTTCAATGAATTCCTGGCTAGTGTTTCCTCTCCTTTCTCTTTTGTCTCATGCTTGCAATTCCCAAAGCTCTGTCAGCACATTTTCACACCGGGTCTTTTAAAATGAGCCAAAGGTGGGATGGTATGAACTGCCTGGAGCCACCAAGACAGAGAGAGAGAGAGAGAGAGAGAGAGAGACAGACAGACAGACAGACAGACGGGAAGACGGGTGCCAGCGCAGGGCCTCTTCCAATCACCTGCCCTTAGTTTTTCTTTTCTTCTGGTCTCTCTTTAAGGTAGATTAGGATCCCTGGTAGGAGAGTAGGGTGGAAGGAGACCCAGACTCGGTCTTTTTTCTATTTTGTTGGAAACTGAAAAAAAAATTCAAATATTAAAATATTTTAATATTAAAATCGATATTACATTAATTTTAATATTAAAATTGGTATTGAAATAAATTGAAGCTCTTTTAGAGATACCATTTATTTCAGCAAACAACCAGGCCCAGTACTGTGCCCCTCAGCTCTTTTCTTATCGTTTATCTGGTTGACCTCCATTCGGAATGGAACTTTGTCGACACTTGAAAAGCTCTTTAGCTGTTTTTCCTTTATAACTCAAACGTAACCAATCAGCATTTGATACTTGCTTACTCTGTTAGAAAGTCTCATGGCGATAAGTATGCTTTGAGATAGCTCAATCTTTGTCCAGAGGACTGTTTGAATCCTGCTGCCAAAGGTTTCTTTTGAAAATGAATTATGAGAGTGTCTCTTCACTTTTAACACACTTTAAATATTTAAGATAACTGTTATAACAACAAATCAAAGGGGTTTTTTGGTGGGATATATAATATTTCCCCATTACCTACTGTTTTATTTTATGCGCTTCTTGTTACTGATTTCAAGGACATTTGAAAATACTGAAGGGGCTTGCTGAAATAAACATTGCATGGCTGTTAAATTGCACAACCATGTGAGAAGTTGGAATGCAAACCTGTGCCATCCTGCTCTGCCTCTCTCAGGACGAGAGTCATTACTTCGTTGGGTGGGATTGGCACTCTATACGCACCTACCTGTTTGCCACTTCGAAGTGCTATGCTATCACACCAATTGTCCTAATGATGTAGTAATGCCTGTGCTCAGCTAGCCCTATTTGTACTTGATGGTGAGAATCTGCCGGTTTATTATAGTGTATCGTTATAATTGTTCTGCTTTTATGGTGCTATTGCTGATATCTTTTCTTTATCTCGTGTACAAATTAGACTTTATCATAACTATGTGTGTAGAAGAGAGTGTAGTGCACATGGGGTTCACGGCTACCCCCAGTGCAGGCCATTTGCTGGGAGTTTGAGAACTTACTGTTTGCAGATAAGAGAGGACTCCCGTGTGTGTTCGAGCTTAAGACAGAGTTGAGTATTTTGTTCTCTTTTGTTCAATTATAATGAGTTACACGCTCAAAATCTGCCAAATTTCTTTACAAATGGGAAAAGAAGCTATTAGATCATGTGAAAGTATGAAGTGTGCTGTGACCTAAAATATCCTTAATTTGAGCAATAAAGGAAAATGTAACCTGTAGCTGGTGGGATATTGAGGGATCAGTTTGGTCCTCTCAGAACTCCCAGCTTCTTCCAGGGGTCATTAGGCTCTGCCTCCAAATAACGTTTTGTTCTCGCTGCTCAGAGATGCTCAAATAACTTGGACTGTGCTACTACATTTCAGTCTAATGTGCTTTAACCGAAAGGAATAAAACAACGGAGAGTGACTAACTCTCCCCGTGCTAAAGCAAACAGAGCTCTTCAGTGTTGGGGAAAGTTGAAAATGAGCGTATCTGTTTCCCGCAGAAATGTAGACCACCACCTGGACCAGGTGTCTCTCTTGCTTGGGGATGAGTTATGTATTCACCCACTCAGTCTCCAGAGGTGACACAGGAGGGCCAGTTATTCTAAAGATCCTTCCTTTACCCAGTCCCCATTTGAAGGAGGTTATGTCAGTCACAAAATAACATAAAAGCATAAACATGTTTTCTCACGGTTCTATTAAGGATCTTGTTTCATAATCTATATTTCTATTCTACTAGTAGCTGTGTAAGCAGGCTCATATGCAGGGAAAATTCCAGAATCTTGAATAGCAACTAAAAATTTGTTCTATTCATCTTGAGTATACTTAGTGGCAATGGTAAAATAGACACTGGAATAGCGGTGATAAACAGTTATTGGTTCGATACTGTTGCAAGCATATCACACCACGAATAATTTAATCCCTACAGTAACTACATTCTTATTCTCCTTGTTGAGATGAGATGAGGCTCAAAGAACTTAGGTGGTCTGGTAGAAATGACTCAGCGAGTGGGTTATGCCCTGGTGATCCAGCCCATAAGATTTCTAGGATTTGCCTGCACTCTCC
>JADRCC010577486.1:0-27778 GCA_019843855.1 Hylomyscus alleni
TGGGTATAAGTATCTGCTTCTGTAAACTGTTGGTAGGGCCTCTCAGGCTCTGTCTATAAGCATATCATAGTATCAGTAGTAGTGTCAGACATTGGTGTCCTTCCGTGAGATGTATACCAAGTTGGTTCAGTAATTGGACTGCCTTTCCTTTAGTCTGTTTTCCATTTTTGTCCCTGAAGTTCTTTCAGACATTTCTTTCGAATTCTGGCTCAGAAGTTTTGACTGTGGCTTAGTAACCCAGTCCCTCCACTTGAGGACCTATCTACTGGAACTGGACTCTTTGAGTTCCCTCTCCCCAGTGCTGGACATTTTGGCTAGGGTCATCTGCAATGAGTCTGTAGAGATTCTCACCTTACAGGTCTCTGGTATTTTCCAGAGAGCTCCCCTGTACCCAGCATGCTGCTCATCTCCATTCATTCTCCTGGCCCTCTGGGCTTCTCTTGGGCCCCTCCCCCACTCATACCTCATCCTGGTCCCCCTTTCCCCCCCTACCCCTTCTCCCACACATGTCCCTCTCTCTGCCTCCTGTGATTAATTCCTTCCCACTTCTAAGTGGGATTGAAGCATCCTCATTTGGAACTTTCTGTTTGTTACACTTCTCAAGTTCTGTGGGTTGTATCCTAGGTATTCTGTACTTTTTGGCTAATATCCACTTATCAATGAGAGCATACCATGCATGTCCTTTTGGTTCTGGGTTACGTCATTCAGAATGATGTTTTCTAGTTCCATCAATTTGCCTGCAAAGTTCATGATGTCCTCGTTTTTAATAGCTGAATAGTATTCCATTGTGTAAATGAACCACAGTATCTCTATTAATTCTTCATCTGAGGAACATCTGGATTGTTTTCAGTTTCTGACTATTACAAATAAAACTGCTATGAACATGGTGGAGCATGTGTCCTTGTGGTATGGTGGGGTACCTTTTGAGTACATACCCAGGAGTGGTATAGTTGGGTCTTCAGGTAGGACTATTTTTAGTTTTCTGAGGAACTGCCAGATTGATTTCCAGAGTGGTTGTACCAGCTTGCAATCCCACTAGCAATGGAGGAGTGTTTCTCTTTTTTCCATATCCTCTCCAGCATGTCCTGCCACTTGTGTTTTTGATCTTAGCCGCTCTGATTGGTGTGAGGTGGAATCTCAGGGTCATTTTGATTTGTATTTCCCTGATGACAAAGGTCTTTGAGCATTTCTTTAAGTGCTTCTTGGCTATTTGAGATTCTTCTGTTGTGAATTTTCTGTTTAGCTCCATACCCCACTTTTAAATTGGGTTATTTGGATTTCTTGGAGGTTAACTGATTGAGTTCTTTATATATTTTGGATATTAACCCTCTATTAGATGTAGGGATAATTAAGATTTTTTTTTCCCAATCTATAGGTTGCCAATTTGTCCTATTGATGTTGTTTTTGCCTTATAGAAGCTTTTTGGTTTCAGAGGTACCATTTGTCAATGTTGATCTTAGAAACAGAGCCATTAGTGCTCTGGTTAGGAAATTTTCCCTTGTGCCAATGAGTTCAAGGTTCTTCCCCAATTCTCTTCTATTAGATTCAATGTATATGGTTTTATGTTGAGTTCCTTGATCCTCTTGGACCTGAGCTTTGTGTAAAGTGATAAATATGGATCTATTTTCTTTTCTACATAGAATCCACCAGTTAGACCAGCACCATCTTTTGAAGATGCTTTCTTTTTTCACTATATGTTTTTGGCTTTTTCAAAGATCAAGTATCCATAGGTGTATGGGTTTACTTCCGGGCCTGCAATTCTACTCCATTGGTTGACCTGTCTGTCTGTACCAATACCTTGAGGATTTTTATGACCATTGCTTTGTAGTACAGCTTGGGGTCAAGGATGATGATTTTCCCCCAGAAGATCTTTTATTGTTAAGAATTGTTTTGGCTACCTGTGTTTTTTGTTTTTTTTCCATATGAAGTTGAGGATTGCTTCTTTCATGTCTGTGAAGATTTCTGTTAGAATTTTGATGTAAATTGTATTGAATCTGTAGATTGTTTTTGGTAAGATGACCATTTTCACTATGTTAATACTACCAATTCATGAGTATGTGAGACCTTTCTAACTTCTGAAGTCTTCTTCAATTTCTTTTTTCAGAGATTTGAAGTTCTCGTCATACAGATTTTTCACCTGTTTGGTAAGAGTTACACCAAGATAGTTTATACTATTTTTGGCTATTGTGAGGGCTGTTGTTTCTATAATTTCTTTCTCACCATATTTATCATTTGAATAAAGGAAAGGCAATGATTTATTTTTTTATCCTATTTCTTTGCTGAAATTGTTTATCAGTTGTAGTAGTTCTCTGGTGGAATTTTCGGGGTCGATTATGTATACTATCATATCATCTACAAATAGTGGTACTTTGACTTCTTCCATTCTAATTTTATTCCCTTGATCTCCTTTTGTTGTCTAATTGCTTTACCTAGAACTTTGAGTACGATATTGAATAGATAGGGAGAGAGTGGGCAATCTTGTCATGTCCCAGATTTTAGTGGGATTGCTTTTAGTTTTTCTCCATTTCATTTGATGTAGGCTATTGGTTTGGTATATATTACTTTCATTATATTTATGTATGTGCCATGAATTCCTGATTTCTCCAAGACTTTTAATATGGAGGAGTGTTGTACTTTTGTCTAAAGCTTTTCAGCATCTAATGTAATGATCATGCAACTTTTTTCCTGGAGTTTATTTATATAGTGTATTTTGTGGATGGATTTTCTTATACTGAAACTGTATCCCTGGGATGAAACCTAATTAATTGTGATGAATGATGGTTTTGATGTGTTCTTGTATTTGGTTTATGAGAATTTTATTGAGTATTTTTACATTAATATTCTCAAATGAAATTGACCTGAAGTCCTCTTTCTTTGTTGGGTCTTTGTGTGGTTTAGGTATCAGAGTAACTGTGGCTTCATAGAATGAATTAGGTAATATTCCTTCTGTTTATATGTTGTGGAATAGTTTGAAGAGTATTGGTATTAGCTCTTCTTTGAAGGTCTGGTAGAATTCTACACCAAAACCATTTGGCCTTGGTCTTTTTTTGGTTGAAAGGTTTTAATGGTTATTTCTATTTCCTTAGGGGTTATGAGACTGTTTAGATAGTTTACCTGCTCTTGATTTAATGTTAGTACGTGATATCTGTCTAGAAAAATCATCCATTTCATCTAGATTTTCCAGTTTTGTAGTGTATAGGTTTTTTTAGTTGTTCCTGATGATTTTTTGAATTTCCTCAGTTTCTGTTGTTCTGTTTCCATTTTCATTTCTGATTTTGTTAATTTGGATATTGTCTTGTACCCTTTAGTTAGTTTGGCTAGGGGTCTATATATTGTGTTGAATTTCTCAAAAAACCAGCTCTTAGTCTTGTTGATTCTTTTTATCATTCTCTTTGTTTCTAACAGGTTGATTTTATCGCTGAATTTGATTATTTCTTGCCATCTACTCCTCTTGAGTGTGTTTGCTTCTTTCTTTTCCAGAGCTTTCATGTGTGCTATTAAGTTGCTTCTATGGGATTTCTCCAATTTTTTTTATGAAAGCACTTAGTGCTATGAATTTTACTCTTAATCCTGCTTCCATTGTGTCCCATAAGTTTGGGTATGATGTGTCTTTATTTTCATTGAATTCTATCATCTTTGATTTCTTTTTTTATTTCTTCCCTGACCAAGTTCTCATTGAGCAGAGAGTTATTCAGTTTTCATGAATGAGTATGTGGGCTTCAGTTGCTTTTGTTGTTATTTTAGTCCAGCCTTTGTCTGTAGTGATCTGATAGAATGCATGGGATTATCTCAATCTTCTTCTATGTTGAGGCTTGTTTTGTGTCCGATTATATGGTCCAGTTTTGGAGAAGGTTCCATGAGGTGCTGAGAAGAAGGTATAGTCTCTTGTTTTGGGGTAAAATGTTTTGTAGATATCTGTTAAATTCATTTGATTTCCAACTTCTGTTCCTTTCACTGTTCTCTGCTTAGTTTATGTTTTATTTCCTGTCTATTGGTGAGAATGGGGTTTTGAAGTCTCCCACTATTATTGTGTGAGCTTCAGTGTGTGTTTTGAGCTTTAGTGAAGTTTCTTTACAAATGTGGGTGCCCTTGTATTTGGGGCATAGATGTTCAGAATTGATTGTATTTTCCTGCATTTTTTTAAGGGATTTATTTGTTTCTTCCTTAAGAGCTTCTACCTGTTTGATTATGTTTTCCTGTATTTCTTTAAAGGGAGTTACTTAAATCTTCCTTAAAGGCTTCTATCATCTTCATGAGATAGGACTTTAGGTCATTATTTTACTTTTCAGGAGTGTTAAGGTATCCAGGACTTGCTGTGGTAGGAGAACTGGGTTTTGATTGTGTCAAAATACATTGGGTTCTTGTGCTTGCCTCTTGCCATCTGGTTATTGCTGGTGTTAACTGGCCTGGGTGTCTGTCGGGAGTCAGCCTCTTTGGAAGCAGGTAGAGCCCTATGACCTGGGTTAGAGCCAGTTTCCTTAGAGGCAGGTAGTGATGTCTGGTTAGGATGGGCATCCTGAGCTCTGGTTACTTTGAACCTCTTGGGAAACAGACAGGTTGTTGGGTGTGGTAGGGTATTGGGCCAGATCATCTGCCTCGGGTAGAGAAGAAGAACAGAAGGAAGGAAGTGTTCAGCAGGGAGGGTAGGTTCCTATCACCTGTACTCTGTAGGTATTCCAGTTGGTGTGGGTATTTGGGAGACATTCTCACCTGTGTCTTTGGTTACTGGGGATTCCCTGGAAGGCATGTAAGCTATAGGTTTAGGTGGATATCAGGCTGCTGATCTAGCCCAAGTGGGGATAGCTTACGGTTTTGTGACAGGATTTTCTGCATTCCAGGCTGGCTTCAAACTCAATTGCTAGCTAATACTAGTGCTACAAACCTGTGTCATTGTTCCTGGTTTATGTGGTTCTGGGGCTCAAACCCAGTGCTTCTCAAATGCTTGGTAAGTCTACTAATTGAGCTACATTCTCAGCTCATTTATCTGATTCTTAAAATATCTTTTTAAAAAGGAAGTACTGCCATATTATATATCTAAGGGATTATTATATAACAATAATTCTACAACTCATTCCACAGATAAAGCAATTCTATGTACCACAGTCCAAGCTAGCCATTAGTTATGTCGATCTAAGGGTCTGAAAAGAAACAAAAATCACATTCACTGTTGCTAAGAGTTTAATAAGGGTACTTTATGTAGAAATGCAAACAGGTTAGGGGAAGCAAACCACTCTAAGCATAGCTAAGGAATTAAAACCATACATTCAGTGTTTCCCTGACTCCAGACGTTAAGTGTCCATGAGTAAGGTAATTCAGAGGTATTCAGTCGAGACATATCCACCTCAGGGTAACCAGACCAGCATGTTAGAACATAGGCCAGGAAGAGATGTTTAGATCAAGTAGGAATGGTCTAAAGGATACTGACTGTGACAAGATGTACATGTAAACTAAAATAATGCATTCATAATTAAGGAAGAGGAAGTTTCAACATCTTCTGAGAAAATAGGGAAACTTTTCATGGGAATTCATCTTTAAAGTGAAATTGAAGAATACTTCCATATGCAGTTATCAATCAAGAGTGAAAAAAGCAAGAGAATAACACTTGTTATGTTATCTTTATGAGGAGTGGTACAGAAATATCGATTCACTGAGGTATGGCAAAGGCAGATCAAGCGGATTATTCCATCCAAATTCAGCTTAGTGAATCAAGTTAATTGGGGTACTGGAGGGGTAACTCTCTCAGCTATTCTACCAAAAAGCTTCTCCAGTAACTCATGAAACTACATCACTAGAGCTGCCTGTGACTTTGCAGGCAGCTCCATTGAAGAATCTCCTACCTTGGAGCATCGTTTATTGAATATATAATCTCTAGGAAGGGACCTCATGAATCCTGTCAGTTCTGAGAGTCTCATGTGATTTTTACACTTCTTTTGAGCTTCATGAGACCCCTGAGCTTCTCTTCTCCTTCTAAGAGGAAAAGTTCCAACCTAAGAAAGCAACTCCACTTAGCTCAAAGGGAAGTTCTAAAATGAAATAAAGTGGGAATAGTGCCTTAACATTAGTGCTCATTAAGCAGACTAAAGTAATGGCAACAGATGAGGAACTGAACTTGCCCTATGTTTGTTTAGATAAATAATGGATAAAAACTTCGTATAAGCAAAAGCTAACCCATACTATAAGGTAATCATAAAAAGTGAGCAACCCAGAATTTTCCATGAAGAAAATGAAGATAATTTAGCTATGATTCTATCAGTAAAACAAATGAAATATCATTGAATATATTGAAAACATCATATAGGTTTGTATCTGGATAGAATTATGTAGAAACAATATAATTTTCTGGCAAGGAGATAATAGTCAAAGGAAAAGAAAATGAAAAGAGATTTGATCAAACCCCAAATGATGGGTTGGTTCTTGCTTTTAATTTATGCTGAAAGACAGCTGGCATACTTTGTAGGCAAAAGCAAGAACAATTATACCTAGCACTCAACTGGCTGCACAGATTTTCAGTATATTAGCTCACAAACTCAAAGTCTCCCAAGGAGTTCACCCTCTTCTGCTTGTTAGAGGATTTTGTGACAGCATCTTTTCTTTCCTGTCAGACTTTAAAAGTCTCTTGAAGGCCAGGATTCTGGCTTGCTCCTCTGGCACAGTGACCTGTAGGTGGTGAGCATTCCATAAAGATTTATCAAGCCAAGTGGATGCTTATCAGGCTTCATAAAATACTTTGGATTCTGACTTGAGAGGCTAGATGCTGTCACAAAGAATCAAGTCATTCTTAAAGAGCTCTCGTGGCTTTGGCAGTGGCTCAGAGAAATACACTATCAACAGAAATACTTTGACAGTGATATGTGGGGCCATACTCAAGGCAGGCTCTGAAGTTATTTACGGTATTTTAATGGATAAATAGGAAGAGATGAGGTGGAAAAGAAGTAGAAACCTGCCTGAGAAACAGACCAAAATCTTTCAAAAGTGAAAGTGAGTCAAAATACTGATGGATCTAACTGGTAGTGATTGTTTGAAAAAAGAATAAGAAAGGAGGCTGTTCTTCTCCAGGTCTAATGGAAGAAAGAAACTGTGAAATAGTTTAGGAACTGTGAGGGGTAAATTTTATAAAAATTCAGAGAGAATAAAGATGAAAAAATTATCAAGATAATACATTAAATATTTATTATGATTTTTTAGCTAGAAGGTAGGAAGCTCATTCTAGCTACAGTAATCTATCATTCTCTTAGATAATTGCAGTAGTCACCAGAAGAGATTTTATCAAAAGAGGAACAGTTATGCACAAAGACAATACAGATTCCCTTTTACTAACTCTTCGTGCTGTGTTCTTATAATGCTTTATAACTAACAAAGCATGTGTGTATTTTCAAACTCTACATGTAATCTCATGATAATCTTGTAGAAAGGGCATTATTCTTTTATAAATGAGGAGATAGAGGTTTGAATTTGTGAATAAATGATTCATATGATAAAGTCCATATATCTCCTTAACAGTAGAATGGCTGATGAACCCCAACTTCTGTGACCTCATGTTTGGTTTTTGCGTCACTACCATGAAATTTGGCTGTGATGAGTATTTATTGAATTGAAAGCACTAGTTACAAAAATAATTTGTGAGTCTACAGGTATCTCACACAGAACTGCAATATAGAAAATCTCTTCTCTTAGTCCTGAATGATGGAAACAAAATATTTTTAAAGAAAACAAATGGAGACCCAGAATATTTTTAGTGTAGTAGATACAGGGAAGCATTTTACATTGTTTGAAAAACAGAGACTTTGTTAACCAGAACTTAGTCTATGTCCTGGCATTATTTGTAAGTGTTTTTGAATCCTGTATTGAATATCTTAGAGCTTGCTTCCTCATACCTCTAAGGTTAACTTCTTGATAGGTGTCTTTTGATATTTAAAGGAGACTCAATGTAAAGAACTTACCAGGGTGTCTAGTATTTAATATTAGATACTGATATTGTATTAGTATCTTCAAAACACAGTAGGGGATTATAATAGTAATCCTTATTTATGAGTCTTTCCTCCTTGTATTTATGACCTTGTCAGTCATCACTGCTCCATGCTATGTTAATGGTAGTATTGATCATATGATATATTTTGGCCAATATGAGATAACAAAACTTGAAGGCAACATAATAATATTGTTTTTTTTTTACTACTTATGATGATGATGGTGACTATTATTTTTATTGTTGCAAGGTTTTATGTATGCCTTGCTGACCTTAAATTAATTGTGTTTGAGGATCTCATTGAACTTCTGTCTTCTTTCTTCCACTTCCAAACAAATGTCACCATGTCTACTTTACAAACCCAGAATTTCATGCATGCTATAAGACACTCTACCAATTGAGCTACATCTACAGCCAGATTGGATAATCTTGGCAAATGTTTGCTTTTCAAAGATTAGCATTAATTGTTAAATTAAGATAATGTAGAATCAATTGAGAGAATAATCATAATGAAGGATAGTATTGGGTTGGCCTAAAGGTATGTATATTCAGATTGTCTCAAGGAACTTAGCTGGTTTGGGGAAATGCAGCCCAGTGTGGGTAGTACCACTCCCTAGGCAGGAAGTCCTTAACTGTGTAAGAGGGAAGAAAGTGATCTGAGTACAAGCACCCATGTTTTCATTCATCTCTGTTCTTGACTCTGAATGTGATGTGATTAGTTATTTTAAATTCTTGCTGCCTTGACCTCCCTATACAATGGACTGTTACTTGAAAATAGTCCCTTTTCTCTCAATTTTTTTTGGGGGGCAGGTAATAGGGCTTATCCTTAGATATTGTTCCTCAAGTTTAATCTACTGTATTTTCTGGAATAATCCTTTTCACTGTCAAGGAACTCATCTGCCTGACTAGACTGGCTGACCAGGGAGGCCCAGGGATATGCCCATCTCCACTGCAATAGGATAGAATTATGAGCAGGTCTTCATATCTACAGTACAGGTACTTTGCTGACTGTACCATCTCCACTGATGCTGATCTAATAAATGATTTTCCAAGCCACTGGTTTCAGAGTGGGTTGTTATGCAACTGATGAAATGAACATCAGTTATCCAGCATCTAGCCAGCCAGGAACTTTGTGCTGTTAAAATGACAGTTAAGCTAGAAGCAACTGGAAAACCATTCTTTCAAATGGAAAGACCTCAGATACTCCATTACAAAAGAAGTTAAAAGAGTTAAAGAGCTTGGCCATTAGTCATGGGTCCTTGTGTGTCATCCGTTTCCCTCATGAGTTTCTGTGAATGATGGTTAATATCTTCAAAAGGGTAGCACTTGACTGATGAAATGGCTTAGCATATAAAAATTCTTCTTTCACAAGTTTGATATAAGATCCTTGGAAGTAGAGAGAAAACTCATGCCAAAAAGTTGTCCTCTGATTTCCACATGCAGACTATGGCACAAACATTCCCACATTCATGCACAAATACCACACAGACAATAATTACAGTGATCATGATGATGAAAAGGGTAAACTTTTCCTATGAGAACAGTTACATTAGGGGAAGCAACAAGAGTCATAATAGGATGTAACCAGAACCTGAGCAAAGAAAGTAAGAAGCCAGTTTGTCTTCAAGAGGTAGACCTGGTCCCTGACTCTCCAGTTCTTAATATATGAGGACTGGATAAAGACATCATCATAACTGGTTGGCAAACATTATTGATGCACACCTTTTTTCTTATGCAGGTGTAAGGAGAGTAGTAGAAAGCCCATTTTGAAGTAGACAAATTTTCTCAGGTATAGAGAAGCAAGGCTGGGAATCAATCAAAACACATGATAATTTTCTGATACTTAATGTTTTTTTCTAACTATTGAAAACAGTCTCTCAGAGCAGTTCAAAACCTTCCAAAAGTAAAGATCTCTTTCATAAACACATTCCATATGCTAATAACATAGTCCTTTGGTCTTCCAATTGATATTAATTAGGAGAGATTAATCTGTGAACATCTTCCAGAGAATTCCTCACACCATAGATTACTTGTCCAAGCATAGATAAAGGTGAAAGAGGAGAACATATGCAGGTCTTGAGTTCTGTTCCTCACATAGGCTTTGCTCATGTCTGTGGTACAGTCACTGCTCTAGAAAGAATTGAGCTTTCGTCTTTGCTATCTCTACTTGTAAGGAAGCAGGGTGATCTCTGGTCGTGAGTTCCTGGAATGGCTTGTATGTACAGCTGAGACCCTGCTTGACTATCTATTTTGGGCTCTCAGATCTCCAAATAGTTGCAGTCTTCCCTGCCCTGAATTTGTCCTCAAAAGGTATATCTGGACCCTGATTCTCCAGTGCTTGATATATGAAGATTGGATAAAGATATCATCAAAACTGGTTGGTAAATATTGGTGCACACCTTCCCCCTTATGCAGGTATAAGGAGATTAATAGAAGGCCCATTTTGAAGTAGATCTGAGTCATTATCAGTAGAAGCAAAGTAAACATTTTCTTTTTCATCTGTTTCTTAGACTTTTCAAATTGTAGAATGAATGGCTAAGGTGTGATTGTGAATGTGCTGGCTAGTTTTATGTCAACTTGACAAGAGCTCAAGTCATCTGAGAGGAGGGAGGCTTAATTAAGAAAATGCCTTCATAAAATCTGGCTATAGTCAAGCCTGTAGGAAATTTTCTTAATTGGTGATTGATGGGAAAGGACCTAGCCCAATGTGGATGGTGCTATCCCTGGGCTTGTGGTCCTGGTTTCTATAAGAAAGCCAGACAGACATCCCAGTGGAGTGACAGAGACAACAACCCACCCCCAAAATTTTTTATTCCATTTTTATCCTGTCTAATGCAGCCAACAGACTGAGAGAGTGACCAATCAATAACAAACCCAACTTAAGACTCATTCCATGGGCAAGCACCAATCACTCTCACTATTAATGATACTCTATTATGCTTGCAGACAGGAATAACTTGTCCTCTGAGAGACTCCACCCAGCAGCTGACTCAGACAGATGCAGATACCCACAGTCAAACAGTGGATGGAGTATGTGGACTCTTATGGAAGAATAGGAGGAAGGATTTCTGGCCATGAAGGGGATAGGAACTCCACAGGAAGACCAACAGAGTAGAGTCAACTATCTTGAACCCTTGGGGCTGTCAGAGACTGAACCACCAACCAAAGAACATACACCAGCTGGATCTAGGCCTCCCAGCACATTTGTAGCAGTTGTGAAGCTTGGTCTTCCTGTGGGTCCTGAACAACTGGAATGGGATTATCCCAAAAGTTGTTGCCTATACTTGGGATATGTTCTAGGTGGGCTACCTTGTTGTGCCTCTGTGGGGGAGTAAGTGCCTCGACACACAGAGACTTGAAGAGCCAGGGTTGGAGATTCCCAGGGGTTGGAGTCACCTGCCCAGAGGAGAAGGGGGAGAACATGGGGAAGGATTGAGGGAGGGGTCATGGGGAGGAGGGCAATGAGACGGATTTGAAGTGAGTAAGTAAAAAAAAAAGTAAATAAAAGAAAGAAGAAACAAACAAATAAAGAAAGGCTGAGCAAGCCAATAAGCAGTACCATTGCATCGTCTCTGCATCAGCTCTTTCCTTCAGGTTCCAGCCTGGCTTGAGTCCCTGTTCTGATAGACTATGATATGGAACTGTAAGCCAAATAAACCTTTTCCTCCCCCACTCACTTTTTGGTCATGATATTACATTGCAGCAATAGAACTCCTAACTAAAGTAACAAGTTTTAGCAAAATCTTGATGGAAGGACACACACAAGAAATAATTGTGTTCTTATTTCAATAAATAATTAAACATTAAATGAAATACATGTATGAAGTAAAAATTAATATGTAGACTATTCCTCATTGGTTGAAATTAGTATAAATTTAAAAGAAGAACCTCACTCAGGATGATATTCTCCAGATCCATCCATTTCCCTAAGAATTTCATAAATTCATTGTTTTAATAGCTGAGTAGTATTCCATTGTGTAGATGTACCACAATTTCTGTATCCATTCCTCTGTTGAGGGACATATGGGTTGTTTCCAGTTTCTGGCTATTATAAATAAGACTGCTATGAACATGGTGGAGCATGTGTCCTTATTACATGTTGGAGCATCTTCTGGGTATATGCCCATGAGTGGTATAGCTGGGTCCTCCGGTAGAACTATGTTTAATTTCCTGAGGAACCACCAAACTGATTTCCAGAGTAGTTGTACCAGCTTGCAATCCCACCAGCAATGAAGTAGTGTTCCTCTTTCTCCAAATGATTTGTAGTACAGCTTAAGGTCTGGAATGGTGAATATCATCCTGAGTGAGGTAACCCAATCACAAAAGAACACACATGGTATGCACTCTCTGATAAGTGGTTATTAGCCCAGAAGTTCGGAATACATGAAGAACAACCCACAAACCACAAGAAACTCAAGAAGAAGGAAGACCAAAATGTGAACACTTCTTTCCTTCTTAAAAGGGGGAACAAAATACCTATGGAAGTAGTTGCAGAGACTAACTGTGGAGCAGAGACTGAAGGAAGGACAAGCAAGCCTAATATAGCTATCTCCTGAGAGGCTCTGACAGTACCTGACTAATACAGATGTAGAAGCTAACAGCCATCCACTGAACTGAGTACAGGGTCCCCAATGAAGGAGTTAGAGAAAGGACCAATGGAGCTGCAGGGTTTGCAGCCCTTTAGGACGAACAACAATATGAACTAACTAGTACCCTCAGAGCTCCCAGGGACTCAACCACCAACCAAGGAGTATACATGGTGGGAGTGATTGTTCTGGCAGCCTGTGTAGAGTAGAGGATTGCAAAGTCGATCATCAATGGGAGGAAAGACCCTTGGCCCTGTGAAGGTTCTGTGCCCCAGTGTAGGGGAATGACAGGGCCAATAAGTGGGAGAGGGTGAGGTGGCAAGCATGGGGAGAGGGGAGGCAACAGGGGTTTGTTCTTGTTGGTTTTGTTTGTTTGTTTGCTTGTTTTTTGGAGGGGAAACTGGGAAAGGAGAAATCATATGACATGTAAATAAAGAAAATATCTAATAAAAAAGGAACACATTTTCTTTTTTCTTTTGCTTAATGTGTGTGTTTTTATTAGACATTTTCTTTATTTACATGTCATAAAATATCTCCTTTCCCAGTTTCCCCTCTGAAAAAAATAAAATAAAAAAATAAAACAAAAACAAAAACAAAAACAAAAACAAATCCTTGTTATCCCCTCTCCCCCTGCTCACCACCCCACCCTCTCCTGCTTACAGGCCCTGGCATTCCCCTACACTGGGGTATAGAACCTTCACAAAGCCAAGGGCCTCTCCTCCCATTGATGTCCGACTTGGCCATCCTCTGCTATACACATGCTGCTGGAGCCATTAGTCCCACCATGTGTACTCTTTGGTTGGTGGTTTAGTCCCTGGGAGCTCTGAGGGTAATAGTTAGTTCATATTGTTGTTCCTCCTAAGGGGCTGCAAACCCTTCAGCTCCTTGGGTCAAAAGAACACATTTTTAAACAAATCAAAACCAATCTATGGCCTACATGCTGGTAAGGGTGGTAAAAGAAATGCCAGAGCAAGTGTTTTTTAGCAGGAGGGAAACAGTAAGAAAAGAAAAGCAGAAACACAGGGTTCAAGGGACTGTTTTATCTTTTTATGATAATTTTTTTTTACATTTTTAAATTAATTAATTAATTTTTTTACACTCCATATTTTATTCCCCTCCCCCCACCCACCCTCCAACTGTTCCATATCACATACCTCCTCCCGACCCACCTGTCTCCGAGTGGATGTTCCCATCCCCCCACCCACCTGACCTCTAAACTCCCTGGAGCCTACAGTCTCTTGAGGGTTAGGTATATCATCTCTGAATGAACAGACCCAGCAGTTCTCTATTGTATGCTCGGGGCCTCACATCAGCAGGTGTATGCTGCCGGTTTGGTGTTCCAGTATCTGAGAGATCTTGGGGGTCCAGATTTATTGAGACTGCTGGTCTTTCGACAGAATTGCCCTTCTCCTCAGCTTCTTTCAGCCTTCCCTAATTTAGCATCAGGGGTCAGCTGCTTCTGTCTATTGGTTGGGTGCAAATATCTGCAGCTGATTCTTTCAGCTGCTTGTTGGGTCTTTCTGAGAACAGTCATGATAGGTCCCTTTTTGTGAGCTCTCCATAGCCTCAGTAATAGTATCAGGCCTTGGAACCACCCCTTGTGCTGGATCCCACTTTGGGACTGTTATGCACCTTCTTTTCCTGGTGTCTTCTAGGTCCTCTAGGATGGTGTCATCATGGGAGCAGACGAACTAGGAGTCTGCCACAGCAGCGAGGACTAGGTGGAAGGGGTAGAAGGGACACAAAGGGAATAGTGGTGGGTGATGGGTCCCAAGTCCACCAGGCTCCCAGCAGCAGCTCTGGGACTCGGGAGGGGGGCAGTAGAGGGGATTCTTACCAACCGCTCTGAGTGCAGCTGGTCTTCTAGGATGGATCTAGATACGGTGTTTTCATGGCAGCAGCTGACAAACTATTTTTAAATAGTTTTAAAATATTATTTTAAATTTTTTATACTTAAAAGAGTTTTTTTAAATAATGACTTTGATTATGTGTATGAGTCTGTATCTTTATGTGTACTTGAGTGCAGATGCCTTCAGATGCCAGAGGATGGTAGTGGGTTCCCTGGGCCTGAAGTTCATGCAATTATGAGCTGCCCAACATGGTATGTGGGGGATAAGATCTGAAAGAGGGCCAAATGTTTATAACATCCTAGTCATCTCTGTGGATTCACATCTCATCTTGTAACTATGCATGACTCATCTTAATGGGAGGGATTTGTCAGTGCCCATGGATCCTATACACACATACATAAAGGATTCTTTATATTTTTGATGTACCACTGTATACCAGCACAGTGGTTGGACCACATAGTATTTTCAACAACAGGATGTGAGTTGCTATTTTTTCAAATCTTAACATTTGCTGTCATTATCTTATTATTTTGATTACAATCCTTTTAACTGCAATAATTTGGTAATTTGGCATTCTGACTTGCATTCTGTTGATGGCTAAGATCATTAAACATTTTCCACATACTTATTGACCATTGACAGTTATTTTGATAAGAATACATATACAAAGTGGAATTCCTTTTAGTTGTAAAAAAAAAAAAAAAACCAAAATCTTGACAATTGCAGGAAAATGGATGTGACTGGAGGGCATTCCATTAAGTGAAATTAGCTGGGCACAGGACAATAAAATCAGAACCATACATTCTTTCTTTTACATGAAAGCTAAATCAAGACCTCAAAATATAATAGAGAGGATTAGGGATTTGAGTAGATTTGAATGGCCACAGTGGAAGGAGCATGGTTGCATATGACAGGTTGATACAAAATATATGCTATGGAATCAGTACTGAGCCCACCCTATTCATTGTATAGTGAATACGTCAACAAGAGAACTAAAAGCAAACTAACAAAATGTAAGTGCGGTGTCTTTCTTCCAAAATTGAAAGGCAGGCCCACTGACTTTTTATTTTACAAGTGATGAAATTTCTCCAAGACTTAAGTTTCGAAAGTGTGATAATTTGCAGAATTCAAACTTGGATAAGCTTGACTCCAATTCATCCTTACTCTTCTCTCTCTCTCTCTCTCTCTCTCTCTCTCTCTCTCTCTCTCTGCATGTCTGTGATCTATCTGTCATCTCTATTGCAAAAGCAAAATTTTAGATAAGGCTCATTGAAAGCAACATGAGAAATGTGTTTCTCTTCTCCACAGTAGTAAACATGATAATTAACATAAAATTATTCATCTTTGTCTGCATAATTCTGATTAAATAGCCACATGAACACTGAAACAGCCCTTTTGTGATTAGGTTGATTGGTGTTTATGGTCCTCAATGAGACATAATACAGTCATTTGTGCAAACCATGAACATGTCGTCAACCCAAGTTGTCTTGTAGCCAAGTGGAAACGGCATAGGGTATAGAAAGTATCTCACCTCTGAGCGTAATTCCTACAGCACTGACAGAAACATGCGACACTTGGTCAGGACTGCTGTTTGCTTCTATCTGAGACTAATGAATCTATATAAAAAAAACCTTTTCTATTTTTTTTTTTTACTTTGCTTAGTGTTTTGAGTGGATTATAGATTTGTGTATAGGAATAATATAAAGATCCTGTGCATACTTTATTCCAGTTCAGTCAGTGATGATACTGACCACACCTACAATGTAACACCACATTACTATACTGACCTGAGTATCATCCATCACTCTTATTAAGCTTTACCCAGATTTACTTTCACTAATGTGTCTATGAGTTTGTGTGTGTGTGTGTGTGTGTGTGTGTGTGTGTGTGTGTGTGTGTGTGTGCATATGTGTGCACTTAGTTTTTGGAGAATGTCATCATGACATCTGGGTGTAAGTTTTTTGAACTTGCTACCACAATCAGGTCCCATAAGGTCCTATTACTATAGTAATCCTGCATCTTCCCTTTTGCACACATCCTAGTTTCTCTCCTGTTCCTCACCTCAGCACTTCCTTCTCTTTTACACTGAAAATAGTTATTTCTAGAATGTGAGATGAAAGGAATTGTATGAACTTAAAGACTGCACATCCTCAAAACTAGAAATTTATTTCTTTACTAAGACAGGATCTCATGTGGCCCAGGCTGCCTTTGATTTTGTACTAAATCCTGATCTATTTCTCTGTTTCCAGAGTGCAGAGGTTATAGACATTTACCACCATATCCATTTTATATAATGTTAGAGACTAAACCCAGGGCTTTATGCATATCATGCCTTTACCAAGCTATCTACAGGTCCCAACCTGGATTCTTGAAAAGCCAAATTCCAGCAGGCTATATGAATTTATTTTGTTTGTTCTTTTCGGGGGGGGGGGGCTGTATTTTATTTATTTACATTTCAAATGTTATTCCCTTTCCCAGTCCCCCCCAGAAACCTTCTATATCATCCCCCCCTCCTGCTTCTATGTGGGTGTGCCCCCACCTACCTACCTACTCCTGCCTCCCCACTCTCACATTCCCCTATACTGGGGCATGGAGCCTTCACAGGACCAAGGGCCTATTCACCCATTGATACCCGACAAGGCCATCCTCTGGTACATATGTGGCTGGAGCCATGTGTCCCTCCGTGTGTACTCCTTGGTTGATGGTTTAGACCCTGGAAGCTCTGGTTGGTTGATACTGTTGTTCTTCACAAATTATAATCATTATCAGATCATGAATAATTTCTTCCTTTTACTTTTTTCTTTTTAAAGAAAATGGACAAGGAACTGAGTGAACTTTGCCCAAACTGCAGTTTTTTAAGTGCATCAGAAGCAAATTGCAATTGCTCGTCTGACATGAGGGCTGTTTTGAGCCCTGCATTATAACTTGAACTGCTTGCTTAATGGGCTGTGTGCGATCCTCCCCATTTGTCTTGTACAAAAATGCAAATATGTACATATATGTGTGGATAAATGCACACACAGTTTTAAAGCTTGTTAAATTGAATGCTTCTCAGACAAAAAGCACAAATACAGACTCTCAAAAGAAAAGAATTAAAAAGTTAACTCTATTACTTGGAATGAACAAGAATACATTTTGAAAGAACAGAGAAGCTGATGAATAATACATCCATATTTATGAACGTCACTGTTGGGAGAATTCCCATATTCTTCATTTAAAATACTAAAAAGCAAGGGATGGGGTTGTTCTTCATTAAGAAATAATTCTACTGTAATTGCTTGCTCAGTCAAGTCTTTTGCAAAACAGACACATGCAATTGATTTTGTAGAATGATTGAAATTCCATAAAGGCAGGAAAGAAGATTTTGATTTCATGGTTGAGCTGAGGAAAAGAGGAACATTCTTGCCTAACACATAGGAAATGATTTTATTCATAAGGAGATAGAGCAGCACTGTAAGACTGATGCTAAAACTGCCAATATGGCCCAACGGACCTGATAACACAACTCAGAAGTAGTGAGTTCTAATTTAATTTAATACAGCCATAATGTACCCATTTTCCTCTTAAGTAGAAGAGCTTTGTGGACCATAGAAACACAAGGTTGAATCTAGCCACCAAGTAAGAATGTGCTTTTCTTAAGGAGGCAGATCAATTATCAAATAAATATTTCTAATATGAAAATAATTTGGCAATACTATCCACAGACCCAGGGAAAATGTTGGGGTCTGAATGTTTGTGCTCTGCTCAAATTCAAAAACTAAAGCACAACTCCTGTATTGAAGAAATGGTTGAGTCGGTAAAACACTCAGTTTGGATCCCCAGAACCCATATAAAAACAGGACCGGGTACCCTACCTAGTCATAAGTAGTTCTACCACTCCTATGGATAGGTAGGAGAATACCTGGGGGCTCAAGGGCTAGCTGGTCTGGTGTACAGTAATATACAAGAGAACCTGTCTCAATCAAGGTAGAAAGTGAGGGTTGACAGCCAAAGTTGCCATCTGATCTCTGTATGCATATATGGACATGAATGGAATGCACATGAGTACACTAATGCACAGAAATATACCTAAAAGATGTTTCTTTTCTATACACTGCAAAACTGCTTCCAATGTGATAGTATTAGAGAGAGAAAGACTTTGTGAGAATCCTTTAGAATAGAAGGTGGAGGCTTCATACAAGGATTGGTGTTCTTATTAAAGATCTCCCTCACTCCTGAGCATATATCTGGGATAAAACATCTGTGAATAGGAAAGCAGATACCAAGGTACCTGGAATCATAAGTTTCCTGTAACATATACTTCTGTACACACGTACACACTCACTCACACACACACACATACACACACACTCTCACTATATTTTTTATTATTGATATCTGAATACTTTCCTTATGATTTTATTTGCAGCTTTATTATTTGTTCTCCCAATAATTAAAATTCCATACACTCTAATTCCCGAAATTAGAATTTTGTATTGCCAAGCACCAACTTCATGCAGAGCAGATACATTAGCTACCTCTATGACTATAGATGGTGGCAGGAGAAGAGGAACCAATGATAGGGGAGTCATCAAGTACAATCATGATGACACCAAAGGGTCCATCGCCATGACTGCCTGAGGGTTTCTGGGCAAGAGCCATGCCTCTACAAAGGTATTTTAAAAAAAAGGTGATAGGAAGACAAGGAGATAGACACATGATGGCCAAGCCTGAAAATCATGGAGGGAAGAGTCCAAAGTGCCCTAAGCATGCCCTGATGCAGGGGGTCACATGAAGTCCTGACTGTGCTTTGCTTGCTTCAAATGTCAAGGTAACAGGAAGCAGCCCCATGTATACTGGAGAATATGGCACTCTTTAAAAGTAAGTAAGAAAGAAGGAAAAATATAAAGAGAAATAGGGAAATTGGAAGAAAGAAAGAGAGAGAACAAAAGAAAGAAAGAAAAAAAGAAAGAAAGAAAGAGAGAGAGAGAAAGGAAGAAAACAAGAGAGGACATAATACATTCAAGAACAGATTTTCAAAGTTTTTAAAGCTGAGAGTTTAAGGATATTTAGTGCTCATGGATAGTTTTCTGGGGTCTCGCTTAGACAGTTGGTACCATATTCTGTTCCTTTGATGTGACACAAGGCACCATTCTATAAACAGACAAATAAACCCAACATGA
This sequence comes from Hylomyscus alleni, assembly GCA_019843855.1. Lineage (NCBI taxonomy): Eukaryota > Metazoa > Chordata > Mammalia > Rodentia > Muridae > Hylomyscus > Hylomyscus alleni. The sequence continues at coordinate 19,565 of JADRCC010577486.1, forward strand.
TTATTCCAGAAAAATCTTGGATTTCCATGAAAATAAAAGTCTTAGTTGATAGGTGCTTGAGGAGGGCCAATTGTTGTTGTTGTTTTTTTTTAAAGGTGTGGCACCTGGTAGGTCAACCACTCTCCAGTAGGCAGGGCCACACCTAAAAGTATACCCAGCATCATACACTAGAGTAGTCAACTAGTTGTTAAATTAAACATAAAAGAGAGTACAAAGTTGGGAATAGGGAAAGAGTGGTGGGTCTGGGAAGAGCCGTGATAAGTATGATCAAAATACACTACATGAAACTCTCAAAGAATTAATAAAACAAACCATGTCTCCGTTTTTGCTTGGTATACTTCAATAGCTTCTTTGGCCATTTAAAAGAAGAATAAAAAATAGAGAGCAGTGTCCTGAGTTTAAAATGGAGTAAAACTATCATTCAGTATTATGATAGAGTAACACAACAGTTCTTTTTATCTTTTAATTTCAATCTATTATATACAGATCTTTTTGGGTAATGAATGGTTCTGGAGAATGCTAACATTTTAATACACCAAACCCAGACACTATTGTGTCACAATTACTTACTGACAGGAGCCTGATGTAGTCGCCTCCTGAGAGGCTCTGCCAGTGTCTGACAAATACAGAGGTGGAGGCTCACAGCCAACCATTGGACTGAGCACAGGGTCCCCAATGGAGGAGCTAGAAAAAGGACCCAAGGAGCTGAAAGGGTTTGCCCCCCACCAAAGGAGGAACAACAATACGAACTAACCAGTAACCCCAGAGCTCCCAGGGACTAAAACACCAACCAAATAGTACACATGGTGGAACTCATGACTCCAGCTGCATATATAGCAGAAGATGGCCAAGTCGGTCATCAATGGGAGGAGATGCCCTTGGTCCTTTGAAGGCTCTATGCCCCAGTGTAGGAGAATGCCAGGGCCAGGAAATGAGAGTGGGTAGGTTGGTGAGCAGAGGTCGGGGGGAAGGCATAGGGGGTTTTCGGAGGGGAAACCAGAAAAGAGTATAACATTTGAAATGTAAATAAAGAAATTATCTAATAAAAAAGGTACATTTTTTAAAATCAAAATTAACTCACTGTAAAGCACAAAAATTCTTAAGCTGGAAGATAAAACAACTGAAAATAGTTCCAGGAAGTCCTTGAAACTGACCAAATTCACGAGGCCCCTCCCTGCTAAGGTAAAGAAGGCAAGCTGAAATGAAGACTCTGAGACCAGATCAACACCCCAGAAGAAGTGGAAACATCTGAGCTGCTTGGGAAAAGTCCCAGACAAACTAAGTGCCTTGGAAAGGACGTTCTCCAGCCTGTTGAGCTGTCTGCAGGCTGTGCAGTGTGCTCCAAGTACACACAGCTTTATGAGCTGTTGTTGATGCTGGGCTGAACTTTGATGATACAACTATCCAGTTATTTCTGTTCCTATCAAGTGACCCTTTACCCATATTCCTGTGAGTAACCCCAATAAAACTCATTCGGGCACGAAGTTGGACTTTGGTGAAATTTGTACTTTGGTCTGTGATGAACTCCATATCTGTGGTAAGCAGACAAGTATAGCATCCTCTCGGGATAAATTTTGTCACACCACAGCTGGAAAGAAAAGTTGCATACTGCAAATGACGATGAATGTGCATACTACATATGATGTCATCTCCAGTGTGCTTCTGATGGAGTTATCTATAGTGGGAAGGCATTGCGGTTGCCCCGGGAAGTGGCTTTGGTATTTCACTCTGGCCAAAACAATCATTATTTCCTCTTTAATGGTCAAAGAAGATTATTAGGTTTAAAATGTTCAATGTTTTTTAGGGGTTATTATTTGATTCAGAGTGATAGGCAGCTTGCAGATTCCCTGACACACCCCTGTCATAAACTTAAACCTGTTAATGGTTGTACATTTCTTATATTGTCTTGTTTTATTTTGTTTTGTTTTGTTTTTCCCAAGCATGGTGTTTTAGTTAGGGTTGTACTGCTGTGAACAGACACCATGACCAAGGCACCTCTTATAAGGTCAACATATAATTAGGGCTGGCTTACAGATTCAGAGGGTCAGTCCATTATTCTCACATGGCACCATCCAGCAGGCATGGTACAGGAAGAGCTGAGAGTTCTCTAAAGGGTTCTAGCAGAATACTGCTTCGAGGCAGCTAGGATGAGGGTCTTAAAGTCCACACCCACAGTGACACACCTACTCCAACAAGGCCACACCTACTCCAACAGGACTACACCTTCTAATAGTGTCAGTCCCTGGGCCAATCATATATAAATTATCACACACCGGTACTTGGGTATGAGCTTCTCCCAGCCTAGTAATGACCATGTTTAAACGGGGAGTTCTTGTATAATTATTCATGCTGATCCTGTCTCTATATGCATAGACAGGGTTTGCTCTGAATTACCCAGGCATTTGTGGACATTTTTTTCCTTTCTCCTTCACTGCTGATACAAGTTTGTGGTATCTTTAGAGTTTAAAAATCAGGCTCCACTTGGAACCATCTATTCCAACCTTGAAAGAAATTCATCATCTCAGGTTAGAGAATGATTTTCATTGGGGTGGGGGGAGGGGAAAGGAGAGGACGAGAGAGGGAGATGAATGGGAGAGGGACACTGAGACCCAGACACAGACAAAAGGTAGGATTTTAGAATGGTCCAAAATATTTGATAAGATTTTATTTTAGACTATGAAAAATATGAATAATCTGGCCAAGCTGAGCAATTACATTCCTCTTTATCGTTTATATTCTTGAACATAAATCTTCTGTCAGTTCATGCTGATTACATATACATATTAATTATAAAGCGAGGCAAGCTATTCGTGTATCCAGTAATTTTGAGGGCACCTTTAAATCTTTCCTGAAATATAGGCTCAAGACTCCCCAAGGTATTATTATTACCCAATGATTTCATGCCAATATAGTTTGAACAAGGAGTGTTGGAACAACAATCCCATATATTCTTGAATTTGGGCCTATTATCTTCTTAGGCTTAAAGAAAAGGGAGGAATTAAATGCATGTGAGCATGACATACTGAGTCATATGCTGGCATCTTCTTTTAGTAGAATGTTCAAAAATGTGACTTGTCTTTGCTAATTTATATGAACCGAGTGAAAATATAAGATCACATACAGTATCATGCTGACCTTAGAATGATAATTATTAGAATCATAGGTTTGCTTTATTATTTATAATTTGTCTGTGTCTGTGTGGGGTACTACATATGAATAAAATTGAACACAAGGGCAGCATGTGAGCTACCCTAATGTGAGTACTGGAAAAAGAACTTTTTTCCTGTGGAAAAGCAATACACTATGTACTCTAATTCCTGAGCCACTTCTCCAGCCTAGAACTATAATCCTTAATATTGTTATTATTTAGTAATTTGGTATACTTTGTCAAGTGATAATTATTTTAGGGGACTGTTAGTTGAACATTACTTATTTTACATTGTCCTTCTATAATTCTTAGTATGGGTGAATGGTGAGAAAATTTCCTTAAGCCTGTTTGAGTGTTTATCCTAAACCATTCCTGCCTTACTACATTAAATATTATCCCAGATAATACATTCTTTTCTCCTGAAATAATGTTTTCATTGGCTTTTTCGTAATTTAAATCTTTCAAAAGATTCAAAGATTTTTTTATTGTGTTTTTCTCTTTGCTTTTACATGTCTAGGATTAGAAAGGAGAATGGAGTGAGAAGTTTGTGATTATATTAAAATTTCAAATTTCAAATACCTCCTCAAATGTTACTTAGTGAACTTTTTCTCCATGTATTTAATTAGATTTGACAGAGATTAACATTTTTTAAAAATAAATTTTAAGGGTCCTGGGATTCCGTTTACACTCATATGTGCTATGTAAGTGCTTTACACCCTTAGTTCAAGAGCTTCGCTCTCCTTAGTAACATCAACCTGATTAATCAAAGATTACCTCGCTGGGGCTAGCATCCTGTGGGTGGAGCAGGAAGAGCCAACGAGTGCAACTCTGCTTTGCAGGACATAAGGCATATATAACCTGTATCCCTAGACAGGTTAATTGACTGGATATTTCACTAAGCAACATATGTGATACTCACTCTCTGTCAGGCATGAACTTGAAGTCTGAAACACTGTCACAGAGATGCCCGTGATGATATCCATCTGGTGGACACAATGGCAAACTATGAACATAAAAGATAAGCCCTTGAACACCGAGCTTCTCTGTAGAACACCACCATCACCCTCCATGCTGAGGCCAAGGGCACTAGCAGGAAGCAAGCAGAAGAACCAAAACAGGAATCTCAGGATGATGAGGTGTCTTTGGCCACTCTTGGAAATCAAGGAGCCTCAGTAGGTCATATTCTGCACTGTAAGGTTAAGTGCTTGGAAACTAGAGTAGAGGGTGATTCTGAGTCTGCCTTGATGTAAGAAAAGTAAACACTTGGCTCCAAAGGAAGGTACTCCTGAGAGTGCCCTTCCTCAGTTCAGACAGGAGCCTGGAGCATATGGGGAATGATGTATGCAATAAAGCAGTATATATGAGGATCTATTGAAAGTTAAAACATTTAAGGAAAGTTGGCCAGAGAAGCATCCAGCAAAAGTAGCACAATCATCTTTGCTTTTGGGGGTTGAAGGAGAGGCTGTACTAGTTAGAATTTCTATTTTCTTCTTCTTGATATCTTCTTGATGAGTATTATTTCTTTTTCCTCACATGTAAGAGGTTTAATTAAGAGGGAGAGAGGGGCCAGTATCGGAGAGAGAAGAGGGAGAGAGCACTGAGTTTTACTTTTAAATTTCCTCCCTCCCTCCCCCTTCTTCCCTCCCTCCCTCCCTCCCTCCCTCCCTCCCTCCCTCCCTCCCTCCCTCCCTCCCTCCCTTCCTCTCTCTCTCCCCCTCCCTCCCTACCTCTCTCTCTCTCCATCTCTCCTTCCCTCCCCCTTCCTCCCCCTCCCTCCCTTCCCCCTCCATCCTCTTGCTCTAATCTTGACATGCTTGTGCTATGGCATATGTCTGGACGACAACCTATGTGAGTTGCTTCTCAGCTTCCTCCATGTTTAAAGCAGGGTCTCTCCTACCTTTCTCTAACACTGCTCTGAGTACCCCCATCCTCAAGCTACAGGAGATTTCATTCTCTTATTCTCATCTTCCATCTTGCCTTCAAATATAGAGATGAGAGTTTATGCCACTTCATTAGAATTCCTCCCCCCTCCAAAGCATAGAACTCAGGTCATCTTTTTTATGTGGCAATTGTTTTTCCTAGCCCTATACTTTTTAAATGAACAAATGCCACTTAAAAAAATCCCTTATAGAATCCTTTCAAAAATTAGTCAGCATTATTTGGCTTTAGAGTGTTGATTTAGAACTTTAATTTTTAATTATAGACTTGGCAAAATAATCAATAAGTTGATCAGAATGGTCATAGTTTGAGACACTAATACTGTGCAATTTGGAATGTGATCTATTCTTGCCATTGCGTTCTTCATCAAAGTGGGAATGCAGACTAATTAAATATGAAACAGTATCATGCTGTGAGGACAAGCCAGGATTTATTAATGACCAGGACACAGACGCAATCCATCTTAGTGACCTTAAATATCCAGATATCTGGAAAGAAACACAATTTATTTGGTAAATCAAAAGATTGAGTGTATTGGAACAAAATTCATCTAAGTACTTAAAAGTTAACACTTATGATAATTTGTTTTAAAAATTAGCACACAAATAATGTGGAGTCATTTGTTGATTACCCACTCATCTTGATATATTTTTCACTTGTGAATTACAGGTACACTGTAAATTTAGATGACATCTTTGAAAATTTCTCATTATAATGGGCAACAGCACACTCCCTCAGTGTGGTTCATCTTCTCACTTCCCCTTGTTCCATGGTTTACTAGCAAAAATGCAACATCTAAGTTATGACACTTTCACTTTCAGTGTGCTTATGGCTATCTGTACTTTGGAGGAAAGCATTTACTTTGTGGAGGGGGCAGATCTGGTTTAAAACCTGCTTTCTGACAACATCACTTATCTAACCATTGGTGACCCGCTTAATCTTGGTGAGCTTTTTCTGTAAAATGTTGATAATGAGGTCATTTTGAAGACTGGTGGTAATGTATACAATTTCTCTGCACTCAGGCCACATGGCTCACAACTGTCTGTCACTCTATCTCCAGGAGACCCAAAATCACACACACACACACACACACACACACACACACACACACACACACACAAATTAAAATAAGAAATAAAAATCTATAAAAAGTAGATGAAATACTCAATGATATACAACTGTTGAGTCTGACCTTTAATAAAAGAACAAGTACTTTCCTCTTGGAAGAAATGCTAAATGTTATCAAATTGAGGACATTGCTGAGAATTTGAAATAAACTATGTATTTTTCCACTCAATAAATGATTATGTTTTTTTTTGTGTCATCAGCTGATTATATTTCAGAATAAACATACTTGATTAAGTTCAAATGCACAAACAAGAAGTAGAAATTATGTAAATTTCCTTTGTTTAACTAGTGGTTTTTTTTTTTTTTAAGGAAGAAGATGTTCTTCATGGAAATGTATGAGTTGACATTATAGTTGAATCATACTTTATCATCTAAATGCATATTTACAATATTTTAAAAAGTTAGATTATGTAAATCATTTAGGGACATATAAATTGTGGATTATTTGTCGGCCAGAAGATTATGTATTTAGGAACATGTTTCAAAGCTTATTCTTCAACATGTTCATCTTGGTTGATATGGCTGATATTTCCATTGTATTCTTTATTTAGAGAGATTGTGCAAGGGAGATTCTTATGCTATGAGGAGCTGAGTATTCCTATAATAGCAATCAATTTCCAGCGTTAAACAGATCATTGTTTTAAATTTACTGCATAGCTTTTTTTTTTTAAAAAAAAATAAATCTCTTTATTCTTTGGGATATTTCTTGCATCTTTTCTGTTAAACATGGAACCCCCACATCTATTCAAGGCAAAAGTATAGATGGGGGTGCTGGCAGTGATAGCTTGGATGGCAAAATACTTGCTTTGTATCATAAGGACATGAGTATGAGTCTTCAGCACACATGTAAAAAAATCCAGGAGTGTTTGTGCACACCTGTAATCTAAAAGCGGGGAGGTACAAACTGGAGCATCCCTAGGGCTTGTCACCAAGTCAATTTGCTGAACTGATGAGCTCCAATTTCAATTGGCTGAGGTTTGCTTAACAATATTCCTCTTTTCTTTATGCAAACTTAAAAACCAACGATGAGACAAATGAGTTATGAAGATAAGAAATAGAATAGTATTTTCCTGTGGTTGAAGATGTGAAAGAAGATAACCTGGTGGGTGAACAAGCATCTCCATATTTCAAATTAAATATTTCTCCCACTGAACCTATCTCAAAAAGTAATGTGGAGAAGAAATGGTGAAATGCACTTGACATTGATCTCTGGCTTCACAGGTATATGAGCCCACACGCTTGTGCACACACACACACACACACACACACACACACAAATAATACATAGATAAACGTATGTAGAGATATAGATACATAAGTGTCTATATGTCTTCATATCTATATCCATAGATAAACAGTGATAAAATTCTGTTGAGCTCTATTACTCTAGGTGGTTTCACCTGTAGAGGGTTTGCTTTGTCTCTCTGTCTTCATTTCCTTCTGATGGCTAAAGAGCTGCTGGAGAGATCTGGCTTACAGGCTCCTAGTTAGCTGTGTCAATGCATTCTTTCAGTTATTCATTCTGGGAGTTTGGTATTAACTTTCAGAATTGGTAGGGGATTAATTGGCATCCCCCTATATTTGTTAGGGAAAAGATGAGAGCTTGGGGAGTAGGTACATAAAGCTCCCCCCAACCGTGGGATTTTATGATATGTAGAGAGCCCCAGTACTCCCTTAGTCTAGGCGGAAACTTCTGAACCTGAGTATTTTAAAGATTGTCTAAGGACATTCCAGGAGTGTCTTTTTCTGATGTCATGAGAATCCACAGACAGCTGATACCATGTCCCCTTCTGTAGAAAGGCAGGCAAAGCATCAAGACAGTCGACAGCTCTGCTGCTCTCAAGGCTGTGTATGTGGTTATGGGAAAATAGCAGAATGAAATGTCAAGACCATGTGAGGCAAGGAGCTGACTGGGGTTATTGGTAGGGTTTGTAAGCAACGCCCCTCTTTTCTCTACTGAAATTTAAAAACCAGCCAAGAGATAAAGGAGGTAGGCAGAT
>JADRCC010577487.1:0-25715 GCA_019843855.1 Hylomyscus alleni
TGTCTGGCTGGTCTTCTCCCCCACCTCCTGCCCACACCAATCCACCAGGTCCCCCCTACAACCCAGTCTCCCACCTTCAGTGGCACAGATCCGGTCTCCTGCTCTTGCCCGCACAGAACAGAGCTTGTTAGGCTGCTGCCCTGGCTCCTGTGAAAGCATCTGCAGGACACAGGCTGGATCAAGAGCTGCTCAGCAGCCTGGCTGGGAACAAAGTCCTTCCCCACCCAGCCCCTTGAAGTGAGCTCTAAGAAGGTCACAGGGCTGGCGTGATGTCCCCCCAGCAGCGAGAAAGAAGTGGGCATGGAAAGCTAGGTATTGCTGAGTAATCACTCTCAGGGGAAAGGGAACAGTGAGTGGGTGAGAAGGTACTAGGCCAAGCTGCATAGCATCTCTCACCCTGGAGCTCAAACCCCACATCTCCAGGAGGTTGGAGCGGGGCCTATGGGGTGCTCGCTACCCAGGGAGAGGTGGACATTCCATCCCATCATGGAGATGGAAGCTGGGGTGCTGCTTGGCCATGTCGGTTCAGGACTTGAGGCAATGCCTGTGTGCATGAGCTCATCACTTCCGCCTGCATTCTGCATAGGCTTCTGGCCTCAGAAAGGAGGGCAAGGGAGCTGAAGGAGAAGGCTCAAAACGAGGTCCATGGACAGGAAGCAGCAGAGGACAGCCTCTGCAGTCAGGAGGAGTAAGCTCTTGGGCCCCTTCTCTCCTCACTCCTGCCCCTCCCTCACCCTCTCTGGCTCCATGACTCTTTGCTCTCCTATGTCCAGCACCTACAGCCGCACTGCAGTGTTCCTAATAATAACTCCAGTCAGCGAGGGGAAGAGGCGGCCAGCCTAGCCACCACCCTGCAGCTGACCATGCAGCTCAGCTCTGGACCTCCCTCACCCTCTTATCTCCTTCCCTGCCAGTCCTGCACTCCCCCATGCCTGCTTCTCCTTCTGCTCCGGCAGTGACAGAGTCGGATAGCCTTATATTACATGCTTTCTTATATAAGACCTTTGTCTTTGCTGGGTCTTGGTTTCTTCCTCTACAAGTATGGGATGGGGCATCCTGTGGACCATGCCTGTGAATCTCTAGAGGAAGAGCCCATAAGATTGACAAGAGGTTATGACCCTGGCCAAGACCCATCGGGGAGGGCCAGAAATCCTATCTGATAATGAACTCAATAAATCCCAGTGAAACATGAGCAAGTTTAAGGCAAGATGATGATTAATTAGCAAGATGGATCATACAGAAAAAAATCTGAAACTGAATTATGTAGATGCTCATGGTGTTCTCTAGCCAGGCACACTGAAGGGTGCAGTGTGGCCTGCATTCAAATCTCAGCTTTTTTTTTTTTTTTTTTTTTTTTTTTTTGGTGGGTTCCCCTAACTTGAGTAGAGTAGAATCTGGACAATTTTTGTGCATTTACCAAAGGTCTCTCCTGCAAATAAATCCTATCTTTGAGTTGAAGAGAAAAAGCAAGGTCCATTCTTGTACTGGAAAATCTGAGCCCCAAAGAAAAAGGTCACACAGGCAAAGGAGCTGAAAACAGGAGCTGGGGGGTGGTGGGGCTTCGATCCTGTCCAGTTAAATACTCAAGTACTCCATGCCATCCAGGCTAATGATGTGGGACCACAGTGTTGCTGTAATGAACCCAGAAGGAAGCAGGGGCTCTGGGGTGGAAGAGGGAGTGCCAGGTGCCATGCAATTCTAGCCTCTGGCCCTCTGCACGGCAGAGAGCTGCAGAGTGATGAGCTAATCAATCCCCAAGGAATAACTCTTTGCTGCCCAAGACAGCTGCACCAAGGACAAATACCTCCTGTTTTAAAAGATGCCTTCGAGAGGAGCAGCTGTCCCTAGGACTACAGCAGAGCTCCAGAACTGTCAGTGTTCCACTGACTGTTAAGGCCTTCACAGGCAGAAGCATGTGCAGGCAGGTTCTGGGTGGTGCCTAGATGCGAGGATAACTAAAAACTCAAAGACATGGGCCGCAGTCTTGGAAGCCAGGGTAAGTAAGGACTGAACTTCAGAAAGCCTGCCGATGCACGTGATCTGAGGGATGCTAACAAATCACCAACCCCTGAAGGTCACCCAGACCCACAGTTTGTTTCCAGGGCCCCCAAATGGTCCTCACACATGGCTAACCACATAGGGATCCCAGCCACCTTAGGCTGCACACACAGATCAGGGTCCCTCAAAAGGTCACATTAGGCAGGGTTCCTCTCAGAAAGCCAAACCTTTTTTTTTTTTTTTTTTTTTCGAGACAGGGTTTCTCTGTATAGCCCTGGCTGTCCTGGAACTCACTCCGTAGACCAGGCTGGTCTCGAACTCAGAAATCCGCCTGCCTCTGCCTCCCAAGTGCTGGGATTAAAGGCAAGCGCCACCACCGCCTGGCAGAAAGCCAAACCTTAATTTCAGAACATACTGGGCTGCTCCTGAGATACTCTATTTTGTATCTCTGTAGGGCGTGCCCATGTTCCCAACTTTTTTTTTTTTTTAACTTGGTCCTGGTTCGAAATTCTTCTGATAGAGCGCCCTCACCAGCCCTATGACAGCCGTCCCTTCTCCTTGTCCTAGGAGACCCTGTACTCTTTTTTTCCTCTCTTTTCCTGTGTGTTTTGACTGTTCCAAGCAATGTGTTTAGCTTCTGGAGCCCTTGAACCTCTCATATGGAACCAGGGTGAGACCTGGCTTCTGGGGGCATGCCTTAGGGAAAGCCCTGGGCAGGTACTGGCGCCCCTCACTACCTCCTTCCAACTTTACTTAATTTACCTCCAAAATTAAATCTGCACCCTTCACCCCATGTGCTGAGTTTCTGTCCTGAAACTGGCCCAAGGTCTGAAGCTGGCCGGACAATCAAGACCCACACATGCAGAGCTGTCTCGGATGTCTCCCTCTCGTACCACACAACACCGCACAGTTAGCAGAGTCATGCAAACACTGCAGCCTGCAGAAGACAGGGAGTCATGCCAGAAGACAAGTATCAATTCCCAGTGTTCTAGAATGCTTCTAGCCACCAGTCTGACTTGAGAACTGTCTGTGGATACTGGGGTCCCTGATCCAATGCTTCTTACTTTCACCGTGTCAGGAATTTCAACTCTTGTTAACATGATTCTTGCCCCCCCCCCCCACTTCTCCGTTCTGGGAACCTTCACTAATTCCCTGCCCTGTCGTGTCTGTAGCATGTCTTGAACCCTGTCCCTACCTTCGCTTGTACTCGTCCCGCTCCCGCTTCACTTTGGCCAGTACGTTGTACAGCGCACGGATCTCGGGAGTGATGGTGTCGATCTGGACGCCCACTCCGTCAGGGTGTACCCACGACAGGCCAGGCCCTTGCACTAGCGTAGGTTCCAGTCCCGGTCCAAGCCGGCGGGCGTGAGAGAAGGACCAGATGGTGCCAGGCATGAAGCGGGTCGACGAGGAGAAGGCAGTGGAGGTGGAGGTGGAAGTGGAGGATGATGAGTGGCAGGCGGCAGAGGATGCTAGAGGTCCAGCTGGCGAGCGGGCGGGCGAGCCCAGCACCCGCGCTGATGGGGGGCACACGGCGGCCGGCCGGGAGCTCAGGGGCAGCCCCAGGGGCCGGATCGGGCTGATGAAGCCGGTCTGTACCGCCTGGTCACGGCGGGCCAGGCCCCGCCTGCCCTGCTTACCCTCCTCTAGAGCCTGCTGCAGCTGTTTCTCCAGCAGCCGATTTCGACGCTCTAGCTCGTGCACTTTGGCTAGGAAGCAGCGAAATCGGAGGTTCAGGGTCTTGAGTACGTTGATGTTGGAGCCTAGGTCGTTGCGGAGAGCCATGGCTGCGGGGGGCGCCGGACCAGGCCCAGGAGGCGAATAGGCAGAGGGGCCGGCTGAAGCAAGCGGAGCGGAGGCTAAGTCCCCTCCCCCGGCAAAGTGGTCACCTCCCAGAGGGTCCCTCAGCGGCCCGGCCAAGCCTTGCTGCTCCTGTTGTAGGAGGAAGAGGTTGGGACCAAATAACGGATTCATGGCTGCGCCTTCTGCCGGGAGAGAGAGACCAGTGCAGCAGAGAGTGAGGAGAAGAGCCAATGAGATGCTTGTGGAATACGAGTGACCAATCAGATGGCTCGGTAGGAGGGCAAAGGTCATGAGGGAGGGAGCAGAGGAAGCCAATGCAAGGCCCTCGTTAAGAGGATTAGCTCTGAACCTTTCCGGGGTCTGGGGCTCTGTGAGTGGAATCAACACCGGCAGGAGCCAGACAAGCCCTACCTAGGGAGCCACCGCCTAAGATTTTGACTGTAGACACAGGAACTCTGGTACTTATGAGGTAGCCTCCCCTACTGCCCTCTTCTCCCTGGTACCCTAGGTCGGATCCTATGGTTTTTCCCTCGGAGACTAAGAAATGGAAGGGGAAATTCACCTGTTATTTGAGTAGTGCACAACTGTTTCTCTTCGGAGAATCCCAGGCCCACTTTCCTACAAACTGCCAGTACCCGTCCCCTCAAAAAACACAACGGCGACTAGGGGTGGTAGTATGTATATTAAATTTCATATGTATGCACAGGGGGAGGCCATCCTTGCGGTAGGATCTAAGAGACAATGTCAATGGGTTTCCATTTTGGACAGCAGAAGCTGGCTGCTGCCCTTTGTCATAGATTTCCTCCTTTTTGCTGGTGGGGGCCTGGTGGAACTGTGGGGAGACACAGAGGGGGCTGAGGGTCCCTTGGGGACAGCATCTTCTTTCAGGAGAGCAGCTCTCTTGGCAGGCTGCTCTGTTAACTGCTGCTTTCCTTTCGGTATCTTTTTGGCTTTCCCAAGGGACTGAGCACAGTCCTTAGGCCTTGGGGTGGCACTGATTTCAGAGGGAGCTGGCACAGCAGGTGTTCCCGAGTCCTTCCCCTTGGGAGGGGCGCTCTGCTTTGGGACAGCAGCCTCCATGGGGGGTTTAGACTTAGGTCTCCGCTGCTTCAGCTTCCCAGACCTCCTCCTGATCACGTTGGCTTTCCCAGACTGACTGCTTCCCGGGGGCCTGGCAGACACTTGGGCATTTGAGACAGAAGGTTCCGTGGACAAGCCTGGCCCCTTGGAGATGCCGTTCGCCTTCGGGAAGGGCTTCTTGGAATGTTGTTGTCTCACCAACTGCTGCTTTGCCTTTGCAGTCCCGCGGGCTTTCTTGGTGGGCTGACTACTGTTCTCAGACTTTGGGGTGACCTGATCCTTCAGGTCAGGTTCTGTAGGGGTAGCTGCTGCCGAGTTTCCTGAGGTAAAAATTAAACAGATGGCTTGATCATTAAGAAACAAGGAGGTTGCTGGGCAGTGGTTGTGGCACAGCCTTTAATCCCAGCACTTGGGAGGCAGAGGCAGATTGGATTTCTGAGTTCCAGGCCAGCTTTGTCCACAGAGCCAGTCCCAGGACAGCCAGGACTACATAGAGAAACCCAGTTTTCAAACACCAAAAACCAAAGAAACAACAACAACAAACGCCCCACACATTAGGATAGTGCCTAAGAGTTAACTCACTATGTACCCTGTGTTAAGGGATTACTGTCTAGTCTTAGGTTGGATTTTCAGAGGAAGCTGCGCCCTCTGGAGGGCAGTATGTAGCAAGACACTCTAAGGAGGAGTAAGCCCCAGCCTCTAAACCAAGCCTAAAGCACTTGCTCTCTCTTGACGTGTCTCACAGATTGTTGTGTAATGTGGGAAACCAAGCTAGTAAGCATCAGTGAGAACATGGAATATGGACTTCACTTGTATCAAAACTCGTTATTTCCTGGGTTTTTCTGAGATGAGGTCTTGCTATGTAGCCTAGGTGGTCTTGGACTTACAGAGAGACCAGCCTGGCCTCAACTCAAAGATGCGCCTGCCTTTGCCTCTTAAAACTTGCTGTTTCCTAAGGTTTTTGCACTGTGCAGGGCACCTACCTAGCAATGTGCTAAGTCTGAAGCTACTGAAAGTGAAAACAGAAACCCAGCCAGAAACCACACACTGTACTCAGGCCCTTTTTCCTCCCCCTTCCAATTAACCCAAGGCATGCAGAGCTCTCAGCCAGTTAGGAACACCCCGCCCTCTCCTGAGCTACAGGCTCAAGGGGATCGAGATGCCTGAGGAAACAAATTGCATCAGCTCTGAGACCTGCCAGAGCTCTGCAGTTTGCCATTCCAGTGCAGAGATGCTAGGTGGGCCATCAGAGCCAAGAATCAAAAGAAACCACAACCCGCAGTGGGAATGACCTGCAGTGGGAATGCGCTTGGGCTAAACAATCAGCTACTTAGTACAACTGTGTGTGTGATGATCCACCTCAGTCTGCTCAGTCGAGGCTCAGGAACGACTGCGGCTGAGCGGGCAGGGGCTTTCACTCAAGCACAGTGGCTGAGTGAACACCATTGTGTTCACCAAGCTCCCCCTCTACCTGCCACGCTGTAGCCTCTGCTTTCCACACTGGAGAGCAGGTGGGAGACACTCATCCATGCAGCTCCACGGATAAAGAGCTTGGGATGACAGTGTAACCACCCGAGTTTGGATCCCTGGCACCCAAATGAAAAAAAAAAACAAAAAAGCAGGGAGATAGAATTGAAGGTTGATCCCAGTTGTTTGTGGTCCAGACAGTTTAACGTAAAAAAAAAAAAAATGGGGTGTGTATGTGTGTGTGTTGGGGGGAGTAGGGCATGAAGTCCCAGTCTTATCTCAGGAGTGCCTGGTAACTGATTGCAGCTAGGGGTGGAATCAGGTTCCCTAAGGGATGGGAGGCCTTGAGAGGTTACTCGGGCCTAGTAGATGGTCCCACACCCATCTACACAGTCAACTGGGAGGGAAAGTGGTGGGGGTGGGAAAGGGGAGGAGTCAAGCAGGAAACAGGTGAACTTGATCTAAATCATATGCAGGAACAAATATTTTAAATAACATTCCTTTAAAGAGTAGTGCTGGTGAGGCAGGCACAGTAGGTAGAGGTGCCCACTGTCAAGCCCGGGCTTGATCAGACCACGTGGTGGAAGGAGACAATCCCCAAGTTATTCTGAGCTCCATATATTTTCTGACAAGCATGCACACACACACAATACAACATAAGCAAGTCAGGTGAAGAATAGAGGCCAATGCCTGAAGCTGAGCTCTAGTTTTCCCACACGCATGTGAACACAACTCTACCACACACACACACGCACACGCGCACACACACATGCACACGCGCGCACACACACACACACACACACACACACACACACACACACGTCACACTGTATATACAACAGACACATGCATCACACTGTACACACACGATACATGCATCATCACAATGCACACACATACATGCACCAGCTGCATAGACACACATTAAAAAGCTGAGAGTCAGGGTGGTGGCAGCAGGGAAGAGCAGAGCAGATTACCTGCATGGGGCTGGGGAAGAGAATTGGAAAATTTCTTGAACTTGGCAATAAAGAAACCATCCATATTGTGAGTATGAGGGTAGAAGCGTCGGGTGGAACGCAGAGTGGGGTGAAAGCGCCTTTCTCGGAAGCGGGTAAAACCTTCCTGGCCGAAGTCCAGGCCAGTGGGCACCAGCCGCACGTTCCTCTTCTTTAAGGCATAGTCTACCACCCACTCGTTCTCTTCCACCTGCATGTGGCAAAGGCAAACAGGAAGGGCTGACGGGCAGCTGGAGCTGAGAGAGCTCTTAGAGCCAAATGCCCTCCACGGCAGCCTCCGAGATCTGCCCCTGCAGAGATCTCACCGTAATGGAACAGGTGCAGTAGACCAGGTAGCCTCCCGTCTTGGAGGCAGCGTTGACTGAGTCAATAGCACTGAGCAGCAGTTCCTTCTGAAGGTGGGCACAGCGCTGGATGTCCTTCTCATCCTGCCCAAGAGACCAGGAGTGAGGGACTTCATGAGACAGCCTGAGGAAGGGAGCAGATGCCTACAGGGTGTCCTCTGATGGCAACACTCCAGCCCTACAAGATCAGCCAAAGCCTCACAAGTGGTCCGGTCACGACCTGGCCCCTCACCTTGTTCGTCTTCACTGCAGGGTCTTTGGAGATGACTCCCGTGCCGCTACAAGGAGCATCCAGTAGCACTCGATCAAAGCCTCCCACCACCTGTAGAAAAGGAGACGTCACCAAGGGCAAGACAACCCGAGGAAGGACAGCACCACACAGTGATGCCACCAAGGGCAAGGCAACCGGAGGAAGCCTCAGAAAGACAAGAGCCTACCTTGGGGAACTGGCGCCCATCATAATGGCTGATAATGGTATTGGTGACTCCCAACCGGTGAAGGTTGCCCACCACACTCTTGAGCCGCTCTGCGTTGGCATCATTGGCAAGGATCATACCCGTATTCTTCATCAGCTGAGCTATGGGCAGGGAGAGGGGAGTGCCAGGTCTCAGCAGCACTTCTGCCTCACACCTGCTACTTACTCCACAGCCCAGAACCCACAGGCCAATGCCATCGCTCCAAGGCCAACTCCTCTCTGCCCAGACAACCACCACTAAGTCCACATGGCTTCCCCTTCTGCTGACCATCTTTCTGGCCCTCCCCAATTTAGGTAGAACAAAATCAGAAGTCAGCCAAAGTTGGGCATAGGGTTAAATAACAGAGCTGAACTTGGAGCCTAGATTCCAGAAACAGTCCCTCCCTTTTTGCTAGGGGCATTGTACCCTAGCTTGTGCATGCTAAAGCAAACTGCTCTACCACTGAACCACACAGCCAAGCCCCCTTGCCCAACTCCAGGTCTCTGGCTCAGTCAAGTCCATCTCAGTAATCAGACACTACCTCCTGCTCTTCCACTTCCTAGAAGAGGCTTAGCTTTCTGTTACAGCTGCCCCTCCCTTTCTGCGAGGTGAAGGCATACCAACCTAAATTCTGAAGCACAGGCAGACGACCTGCACCCAGCCTACCCCTTTCATACCTATGTAGCTGGTCTTCCCTCCAGGAGCACAGCACATGTCTAAGATCCGCTCATGTTCCTGAGGTGCCAGAGCCATGACAGGCAGCATACTTGACGCTCCCTGCAGCATATAGTGTCCAGCTAGGTACTCGGGAGTAGCGCCTGGGAAGGAGAACCACGGTGTGACATGCTGGCAGAGACGGAACAGAAGGGCTACCAGCTGGGGACACTTACCAATAGGCACTGAAGAATCATACACCACAAGTCCAGACTTTGACCACTTTCCCAACGGATCCAGATTAACCCCACGATTGATCAGAGCCTGAAAATAAGAAGGGAGATGTCAAAACCATGATATTCTACACAAAACAGCCATGCAGGAAAACCTGGTCCCATTCACTGCCACTCAACAGCCAGCAGATTCACTTGGCAGATCCTTTCCTCCTTACACCATTCACACACCGTGTAAAGGCTGAGCGAAGGGTCGCACACTGAGCTACTCTAGCCCTTCTCCTCCAAGACCCTTGTTTTGACACAGGGTATTGCTGTGTAGCCTGGGCTATCCTGCTTCAACCTCGCAAGTGCTGGGATTAAAGATGTAAACTACCTGATCTAACCACATAGCCCAATTGGGGATTGTGTCCAGGGCTTTAACATTCTAAGAATTGTTGGGGTATGAAGATGTGTGTCAGTGGGTAGAGTGCTTGCCCAACATGCATGAAGGCCAACATGCCACGTTCAATCCCTAGTGGTGCTTGAAACTAGGCATAATGGCACATGCTTGTAACCCCAGCATTCTAGAGGCAAAACCAGAAGTTCAATGACAACCTGTACAAAGCAAGTGTTAGGTCAGCCTGCTTCATGACACCTGCCTCAAAACCTGAACGGGAAAAAAATGTTAACATCAGCCCCTGAAAGGCAGAGGCTGGTGAGCCCTGTAAGTTCAAGGCCAGCAAGGGCTTACATGAGACCATTTCAAAAAGCAACAAAACATGAACCTACAATATTCAGCCCCTGTCCCTGTTGCAGGGGTTCTGGAATGGATTGCCACTACCTAAATAGTGGCTCCCAACATTCCAACTCCCAAGCATTCACACGGTGAACATTCATAAATAAAACACATAAGCTTACAACAACAACCAAAAAGAAACCCCAAATGCTATGTGTACTGGCTGGTTTTGTGTGTCAGACTGTGGGTGGTGCCATCTCTGGGCTGGTTGGTAGTCTGGGGTTCTATAAGAAAGCAAACCAGTAAGTAACATCCTCCCATGGCCTCTGCATCAGCTCCAGCTTCCTGACCTGCTTGAGTTCCAGTCCTGACTTCCTTTGGTGATGAACAGCAGTGTGAAGTGTAACCTGAATAAACCCTTTCCTCCCCAACTTGCTTCTTAGTCATGACGTTTGTATAGGAATAGAAACCCTGACTAAGACAGTATGCAAGGGTTTGTTATTTTTTTAATTTTAATTTTTTTTTCCAAGACAGGGTTTCTCTGTGTAGCCCTGGCTGTCCTCGAACTCAGATATCCACCTGCCTCTGCCTCCCAAGAGCTGGGATTAAAGTTGTTCGCCACCACTGCCTAGCTGACAGTATGCAAGGTTTAACACTACTGATTTTAGAAGCAAAGTCTTTAACCTGAGGTCCCTGAATCCTTGGGTAAGAGTAAAATTGTGTGTGTTTTATGTGTTTTTCTGGGGCAGACATTGTTCCTCGGCTTCCTGGTGACCTTCCTCCAATCCCCGAGGTCTCAGTTCATAGTGACACTGATGCCCCATCCCAGGCAGATGGCAGAGGTGGCACAGACAAGGCCCTACTCTAGACAGACAGCAGGCCTCAAAAGTTACCTGTCAGGACCACACTTGGACAAGACATACTTAGGTGTGAAGAACACACCCAGCCAGGACTAGGCAGGGTGACCTGCAGGTGAGCAACAGAATCCAGTTCTGAATGAAAGGACACTGACCCCTCACCTGAGCAAGGTCTCGGCGACGGGTTTTCAAGGTGTTGGTCCGAAGAGTGATTGGCCGGGGCACCTCGTTAGCTTCTAAGAACTCTATCAACTGCAATGGAGACGAGTCAGGAGTCTATAAGCTCAGACTGGGGGGGGGGGGGGGGGGGTAAAAGCCATCATACCCGTATAAAGGCAGTAGCTACCCTGCAGTACCTCAGACAGTGGGAACAGCTCCATGAGCTTGCTCAATAGGAAGTCTCCATAAGAATAGTAAGTGGCCAGATCCTTCTGAAGCCGATTCAGATACTCAGTTCGAGACCGGCCTTCCTCTCGTTGAGCCCCAAAATCCCTCAGCACTCCTACTATATCCTGGATCCGCTTGTGAACTCGTTGCAGGTCTGGAGCCTGGGCATGTGGGCCCATTAAGGAAATGTTGCCTCAAGTCACGGGTCTAAGAGCCCCACTCTCCTCCCACTCTCCCTCTGCACTTCAAGGATATCCTGGTCCGTCTCCCCAGCAGGGGGCAGCACAAAGGCTTCCTCATCTTCTACATTAATCTGTAAATCCCCCTCTGCTTTGTCATCCTTCCTGGGGTGGGACTGAGGAGAAACATCATCATCATCTTCATCATCTTCTTCTTCATCAGTGTCCTCTTCACTCCACTGGGTCCTAGAAACAAGGCCAGGAACAGGGGTTCAGGCCCAGCCACACAGCTCCTCCTTCCTAGCTTCCCCCTCCTGGCCGTGGCCAAACTCACCCAGCTGCAGTGTCCCGGGCCTTCTGCTTCAGAGCAGCTCTTTCAATAGGCAACAACTAGGAAGAGAGAAGGCCTGTGTCTGACAAGGCAGCTCTTTGTCACTCTGCATCATAGGCTGTCATAGGCTGTCCCTAATGGGTTACTTCTCCCTAAACATAACTCTAATGCTCTCTCAGAGGCAAGTACAGACACTAAACACAATGTAGGATTTGACATAGAAACTATGTTATTTGTACTTCCTCTCTAGTTTTTAATTTTAGGGTCTTTTACTTTAAAATGCTTTGTTTTATTTACTTAAAAAAATAAATGTGTAGCCAGGCAGTGGTGGCACACGCCTTTAATTCCAGCACTTGGGAGGCAGAGGCAGGTGGATTTCTGAGTTCGAGGCCAGCCTGGTCTACAGAGTGAGTTCCAGGACAGCCAGGGCTACAAAAAAAAAAAAAAAAAAAAAAAAAAAGTGTATATAATGGGTGTTTTGCCCATTATATAATGGGATGGCAACAGCAGGAAGGAGACCTTGATGACCTGGAAAGGTGAATACCTTGGCTCTGGGATGACAGACAGTTATGAACAGCTCTGTGGATGCTGAGAATCAAATCTAGGTCCTCAATGAGAGCAGTCAGGCCTCTAACCCCCAGTCACCTCTCCAGACCCTTTACTCTTTAAATTTTAAGTGTTTTGTCTGATAGTATGCATATATACATTACATAGGCACTCAGTGCCCATGGAGGCCAGAAGACATTGGAACAGAGAACTGGAGCCATAGGTGGCTTTGAGCACCCATGTAGGTACTGGAGACTCAAACCTGGATCATCTGTTGGAGCCACAAGCTCTCAACCTCTGAGCTCACAAGTCCCAGCTGTTCATTTGTTTAGATGGTTTTGTTTAAGATAGTTGTCCAGGCTGGTCTCAAGCTTCAGTCTCTGAAGCAGGAGGATTGCCATATCTGGCTCCTTATTTTGATTGGGGTGGCAGAGAGGTAGGAATGAAGGCAAACAAGGCTGAGCCATGGCATTCAGGAGGCTGAGATCAGAGCATAGTTTGGAGCCAGTCTGAGATACACAAGAAAGGAAATACCTCCTGTATAAAAGAACCACACTAGAGAACCACATAAAAGAATCCCCCCCCCCCCCAATAAAAGAACTGGGCTCTGTCTCGAAAAAAACAGAAAAAAAAAAAAGAACTGTGCTCTTGGGCCCAGCTCTGCCACATTTCCTTGAATCACGCTACATATTGCTCCTGCACATAATTTTAATCACATTTCATTTCCAAGTGTTTCTTCTTTAAACATTTTGTTTTGTTTTTGGGATAGGGCTTTTCTGCATAGCCCTGGCTGTACTGGAACTAGTTCTGGAGACCAAGTTGGCCTTGAACTAAGATCTGCTTGCCTCTGCCTCCAGAGTACTGGGATTAAAGGTGTGTGCAACCATGCCTGGCTCAGATTTTATTTTACTTGTAACTGTATGTTATGTAACTTTGTGTGTGTGTGTGTGTGTGTGTGTGTGTGTGCGCGCGTGCGCGCGCGCGAGAGCATCTATGTGTGGGCATGAGAACATGAGTACATATGCCCAGAGGCCATCAGAGGGCCTGGGATTCCTTGGACTTAAGAGTTATAGGCAGGCCGGGTGGTGGTGGCGCACGCCTTTAATCCCAACACTTGGGAGGCGGAGACAGGCGGATTTCTGAGTTCGAGGCCAGCCTGGTCTACAGAGTGAGTTCCAGGACAGCAGGGCTACACAGAGAAATCCTGTCTCAAAAAAAAACCCAAAAGAGTTAGAGGTAGATGTGATCAACTCATTGTGGGTGCTAGGACCTGAACCTAGGTCCTCTGTAGTGCTCTTACCTACTGATCCATCTCTCCACCCTCCAAATTAGGCAGAACACTCATACACATAAACTGGACAAAAAGATAGTCTGAAATTCTGTTCCCAAGGGACCCCTCTCTTCTTGTCTCTGTAGGCACTGCAGCACTGACAAGCATGTAGGCAGACACTCAAGCATACAAAGTACATAAATCTAAAAAAGTTAACAGTACTTTCGAACTTGGGAGTGCTGAGACGGAGCACCAGAGCCCTTTACCCCACTGTCCTTGTCTCTGAAGGAGCCCAGACAATTTGGAAAGAAGCAAGTTAGACATGGCAGCACACATGTCTGAGTGCCAGCACTTGAGAGGCCAAGGCAGGAGGGGTACACATTCCAGGCCAGTCTGGGGACTAAAAGGCTAAGATTCAGTCAGGCAGTGACACATACCTGCCATCCCTACACTCAGGAGCCAGAGTAGGACATTTGTAAATTAGAGGCCAGCTTGGGCTACATAGTGGAATATTGTTTCAAAAGAACAAACAAGCTGGGCCTGGTGGCACATACCCTCAGGTCCAGCACTCAGGAGGCAGAGGCAAGAAGAGAGGCAAGAAGAGCTGAGTTCAAAGACAGCCAGGGCTACCCAGCAGGACAATATCTCAAACAGAAAGATCTACTTGGGAATACCCAGAAGTGACTTACCTTTTGTTCCTCATCCCCCGAGTTAGAATCAGCTCCATAGTCATCCATCATATCTTCACTACTGTCCTCAGAGCCCCAAAGGTCCCCCTGGGTCACCACAGCATCTTCCTCAGAGTCTTCCTCCTCCTCGTCCCCATCACTGTTTTGAACTGGTGCTGGGCGCTTCTTGCCTCGAGCTTGGACTGCTCCTGAAAACAGAAAGGGTTTGGCAAACCTTGAGTGGATGGCAACTGCGCCCTGCCTCACACCTCTGGAGCCAGTACTTTCCAGCCCTGAGCATGTCCTTTGAGGGCTGCAGAGACGGCTTAACAGTTAAAAGCACAGACTGATCTTCCAGCAGACCCGAGTTCAGTCCCAGAACCCACAACTGACAGTTCTCAAGTACCTATCTCTCTAACTCCGTCCCAGTTGATTGATTCATCATCCCACTCACAAGCACACAGCCACAATCGGACACAAACAACAAAGAGTAAAAAAAGGGCCGGAGAGAACACTCAGTGGTTAAGAGCAGTCGTTGCCCTGGCACTCGCATAGTAGGGATTCACAACCATTCTAGCATTCTAGTTCCAGGGGGTTTGATGCCTTCTTTTGACCTCCCTGGAACCAGGAACCCACATGACACATATTCATACATGCAGGTAAAACACTCATACACATAAAATAAACTGAGATAAGATTTTTCAAAAATAAGGCAGAAACAGTTGCATCTCTGAATTCAAGGATACCCAAGGCTACATAGAGAAACCCTGTTTCTTAACCGATGAGCTATCTCCAGCATCTCAGAGAAACAAAAATAGATTTAAAAAAAAAAAAAAAAGCCCTTTGCTTTGCTGTTCCTTCCACTCTAGAAATAATTAGCCCTACCGAGAACCCAGGAGATTCTTCACAGAGCAACCAACTCCAATATTCACTAACCTTTGGGTAACTCTCCAGGCAATGTTTTGATCCCAGGAGTCTTATTTGGCTTAGGGATATCAACAGACCCTGCCCTCCTCTTGGCTGCCCTGAAAGAATACAGAAAGTGAAGACAAGAGAACACACCTCCGGGTTCTGCCACCTTCCACCATAAGGACTTCACCCATGGACCAAGCAGCTACAATTTCACTAAATCTGGGCATACACACTTACCTCTGTCGGGCACGACTTGACAGCCTCTTGAAATTCTCATCGCCAACTGTTAATTTTAAAAACGAATAGATTAGGAATTTATAGGAAATACAAACTGGGGACAGGAATATAATTAGGACAGAGAATTGCCACATTAATGAAAGTGTGACAGTGGTAGAGTGAGTATGCCCTGGTTATGTGCAAGCCCCCAGTTTCACCACCACAGTCCATGGGAGTCACTCCATTAACATATATCTAGGAGTGACAGTGACATCGAGATGAGAGACTAATGGTGCAGCCTGTGTGGAGTACAGGGAAGGCCCAAGGCTCACTGTTTCCATCACTTCCAGAAAACTTGAAAAGACCAAAAGAGCCGGAAGGTGGTGGCGCACACCTTTAATCCCAGCACTTGGGAGGCAGAGGCAGGCGGATTTCTGAGTTCCAGGCCAGCCTGGTCTACAGAGTGAGTTCCAGGACAGCCAGAGCTTCACAGAGAAACCCTGTCTCGGAAAAACCAAAAAAACAAAACAAAAAACAAAAAAATGTAGAGGAGATGAAGCAGTCATTAGATTGTTCAGCAACCAAATTCAAACAGGGACATTCTGATAACAATGTAACCTCAAACCCCTTTTCTGCCCTTCCCTTACTCTCGGATTCAGTTATCAACTAAATTAGAATTTAATTTTGCTACTTTTTTTTTTACAGTCTACAAGAAATTACAAACACAAATGCCAGCCCCCTTTTCATTTATTGTGTGTAAGACACCTCTGACCTAACAAAGCCTCTCTCCCAGGACTCTAAAATGAAGTGAAACTTGATGATCACCTTCATGGACCTGTGGCCTGTCAATATTTCAATGAATTGCACCTTCCATTCAAAAGGGAACACGAACTCCCAATGCAGTCCATTGCCACATAGGGCTTAGATCCATGCTTTCATTCCATCTCTTTCAGACAATTCACGACTGGTCTGTTCGGTTTCCAACTTTTGCTTGCTAAAACCAACCTCAACAAAACCTTTCTAAATTCTTCATGAGAACCCCCTTCCTGGAAACGGAAGACCGCTTCGCTCCTTGCACAGGTACCATGCCCCAGTCGCAGCTTCCCTACCTTCTCTAACATGGACGATGTATTTCCTAATAACTCACATCTATGCAGCAGGTAAAGGCGGACACGCTGACAAGAAGTTATGACACAAAATGGAAGGCTGGCCGGGATCAGGGAGCTACGACCCTCACCTGCAGGCAAAAATCTAACCAGTTCCGTCTCTGCACCCTTCTGTTTTCGGGCCTTTCGGCCGGGTCCACGCTTCTCCTTCTTAGTAGGATCCAACTTGCGCCCCATGATAACTAAAGCAAAGAAAAATGAAGGAAGGCGACGTTGTGGATGCTGAAAAGGGAACGCAGACCGTAGGCTTGGAGCTATTACCTGGGAAGGGGGACCACCCGGCCCAGGACCTGTACTCGGGACCCGATGGGCCCCGTCAGGCTCTCCCACGGGACCTCGTCACCACGCCCCTCTCGGGAGGCCAAGGTCGAAACCCTGCTCCGCAATCCTGCAGACGCACCTGAAGGCTCGGCTTGCCCTGATCTGGTTCCGGCAGACCCAGCGCCTCCAGCCAAGGCCCGCTCCACGTGCACTTGGGGAAGAACTCAGAGGCAGTACACCGCGAAAGGGAATTGCGCACGCGCAAAGGAGCCGGACGGCGCCCCGCCTCTTCCGGCTGCGGCACCGGAACCGACCTGATCCGGAACACGCCCCTCACCGGCTCGAGGTTCAGAGAGGGAAGCGCGCAGCGCTGCGGTCGGCCTTTCTCGACCCTCCGTTCTGGAGTTGGCTTCTGCCTGCGGCTTCCTGCTAGTTACTCCCGAGGCCGCACGCTCCTTCAACCTAGAACCGCAGCTTGGCGCTTCCCCTAGCACCCTGCTAATTGCCTTAGACCTCAAGATCGCGCGGTCTCCCAAAGTTTCCTTTTCCCAAAGTTTTTATTAGGACCGCTTTCCTTAAAGGTAATCCTCCGTCCCAGTCCTTTTCACTTAGAAAAACATACCCGGCCTTCCTTCAAAGCAGTATTAAAAACTTTACAGGCTTGGGAGATGGCTTAGCCGGTAAACGCGCTTGCCTCCAAGCCTGACCAACTGAGTGTTGAGTACAGGACCTACCCATTTGGTGGGCGCCGGGAAGAAACTACTACAAGCTGCTCTTTGACCTCCACGTGCACAGAAGTAAACGTAATACTATGTATAAACTATGTAAGGGACTGGTATTTCACTCTAATCGCTGCCCTCTGGAAGTAGAAGCACGTGAATCTCTTGAGATTGAGGGCAGCCTGGAATTCCAGGACTCAGGATTACACAAAGAATCCGTGTCCTTGCTGGCGAGATGGCTCAGCGGGTAAGAGCACTGACTGCTCTTCCGAAGGTCCGGAGTTCAAATCCCAGCAACCATATGGTGGCTCACAACCACCCATAATGAGATCTAATGCCCTCTTCTGGTGTGTCTGAAGAATCCGTGTCCTTGAAAAATCAGTAATAACAATAAACTAAAAAAAGGTGAGTTACTAAGAAAAATTAGGGTATGGTAACCTATCCTTAATTCCCACACTTGAGAGGCAGGGGCAGGAAGTACTTACTTAGACCCTGGTCTTGAAAAATTTATATACTTATATATCCATATCCATGCATGTGTATGGTGGAAGGCCTGCCCAATGTCTTCACAACTGTACCAGGCAAGTGACTACTTCCTGCAGGGCGGCTCCTCTGGGAACAATTTGCTAGAGGTCAGAGCCTATAAGGGATGGCCCAGAAGCCTCTTCCCCACAGATTGTCATCCTGTTGGAGCACAGGCACACAGGCAGCAGGTTTCCAGGATAGACCAGTTCCTGGGGTACCTGGAACCCACTCACCCACACAGAACCAGATCACTAAAATACAAGGAAACTTTTATTTTCAGTTCTCATCAAGAAATTTGCTGTGGTTTTTTATGCTTTTGGTTCTTTTTCTTTTTTTTTTTTTTCCAACTTTATTTAGCTGCTCAGTGGCTGGAGCCGCTGGGTTCCTGGTATTAAAAAGATGCCAACAGAGGTAGCTGTGTCTCACCCAGGGGCCCGGCCCACTCTGAATACCCCCCAAAAGGAGAAAACACAAAGTAAACTAACAAAATAAAACCAAAAAGAGGAAGAAATTCAGATCATTTTCTTCAAGCCTGGCGGAACCCACAACAGTTTTTAACAGGCGCACGGTGGGGAGAAGCCAGGGTCCAGAAGGCAGCCAGCCCGCCAGCTCCTTGCCAGCTCCTTGCACGTGGCGCTGCACTACTGCTGCTTGTCTCTCCAACAGGAAGGGCGCCATTGCCTCTCCTCCCTCCCTGCCCCAGTGCACGGGGCAGTCCTTTACAACTCAGAAGATGGGCAGAAGGAAGGCAAGGGTCTCTCTGGCCCCCAGGGGCAGCCGGGACAAGAGAAAGTGAGGAAGGTCACTGCTCAGTGGTGGAGGTGGATCATCACTCTGGGTCTTCACTGCTGCTGGGCTACCTACAGGAAGGACATCGAAACAGAGTCAGAGCCCACGTATCCCTGCCCAGTGTCAAGGGAGGTAACATTAGGAAAGAACAAGTTCCAGTGAGTTTGTGGGAAGAGCTGGAACTAGAACATCCTACCTGCTGTGGGGGAGGTTCTGGCGCCCTGTTTGCCAGGCGGCTGAGAATGTTCCGCTCTGACATCTGTAACCTCACGGCAACTGGGGGGATGCGGGCAATGGTGGCTGGGAGCCGCGTCACATCAGCTTTCATGTCACTTAACAGTTCCTCCAGCTGTTTCAGTACTGCAGAGGGAAAAAAAAAAGAAAGAGGCCGTGAGCTGTGGTAGTCAAGGGCACAGTTATGGCTTACAGGGCTGGTTGTCACGCCAGCATACACAGGATACGCTCTTGACACTTGCTTGACCTGGCCTGCCTGCCCACGCAGCTATTCCTCCCATTGTAGTTGCAAATGGCTCTAAATCTCACATGTTGTCCAGGCTGGTCTGGGGCTTCTGAACTCAGGTGACAGTCCTGCCTGTCTCTTGAGTCCCTGTGACTCTAGGCATAGGTCACCCTACAGCTGGCTGATTCTTGTTTTTAGAACCACCAAACTCTTTAGTTCATTATTCCTTCTCACTTTTGTCTCCATTTTTCCTCTCTCTCTTTCTCTTTTTTAAAGGTTGGCTTCAAACTACGAGGTAGCCAAGCATGAGCATGATCTGATCTTGCTTCCCCCTCCCAGGACCTCCCAAGCGCTGGGATCACAGCAAAAGCCAGAAGAGCTTTGTTTCTTAGATTTTATTCTCAGCATCAGGGATCACACCAGGGGCCTTGGGCTCCTCTACTTGAGAAGCTTAGCTCCTACAATCTCTTTGCATCCATGCCTTTTCATGTTCCAGATGTCCCCCGCTACCTTTGTGACACCCACCTTTCCTCATTTCACCCTCCACCCCCTCATAATGTTATGCTCAAAACCTCAATAGACTTAGAGTTCAGAGAAAACTGCTGTCCTTGATTGCCTGCAAAGTAAAGATCCTCAGCTCCCATTCTAAGTTCCAAACAGGCTCGGAAAACAGTTTGGAAACAAGACGTTTATGGATGTTGGGAAGGGGAGAGTGGAGAGGGAGGCTGAAGGAGCAGGAGGCAGGGGAGCCACTGGCGACCTTTGTGTAGGACTGCATTGGCTGGCTTATTTCCTGCCATCGACTCCTTGGACAGGTGCTGGTGACTTTCTGCCAAGCACTCAACCTCAGCAAAGCGGGTGTTAAGGGCCATGGACGGGTGGGAGGGGTCTTCTGACATGTTCAGGTAAGCCGCCCTGCGAAGCTGCTCCTCGATCACCAGGGCTTGTTCTAAGAGCTGCACACGGACAAAGAAGACACAGGGTTAGACTGACGGCCACCTTCTCACTGCTGGGCCTCTCAGCTCACCTCTTCCTCCAGCCAGCAAGAATCCATAAAGGCCTGGCCCTCAGCACTGCTCCTCACCCAGAGACTTGGTAGTCCAGCACCTCCTACCCAGCCCTCAGCACTGCTCCTCAGTCACAGACTCGGCAGTCCAGCACCTCTGGATGAGCAGCCAGTGCTCTTAACCACCCAGGATCGCTCCAGCCCTGCAGGGCCATACTTCAGATTCTCAGAGAAATCATAAGGACTCAACTTAGAAAACATACGATTTATATAGAATTGAAATCATGGACTGGCAAGATGGCTCAGAGAGTAAAGGCTGTGCGGCAAAGCCTAAGGACCTGCATTTAATGCCCAGAACCACATGGTGAAAGAACAAGTACCATAAGCTGTCCTCTGACCTCGCAGACATGCATGTGCAGCCCAAGCCTCAGACTCACAGCTGTAAATAAGTAACCCTATAGGGAATCACTCCTGCTAGATATGTGAATATTCTGTTAATTTTCTTCCAAATGTTTTCTATGTATACATCTTTTACATAACAGAATCACATTATATTCATGACCATATGTCTGAATTACAAAGTACTTCTTGTGCTCTTCAAAATCATGGGAGTGACAAGTT
Organism: Hylomyscus alleni; assembly: GCA_019843855.1. Taxonomy (NCBI): domain Eukaryota; kingdom Metazoa; phylum Chordata; class Mammalia; order Rodentia; family Muridae; genus Hylomyscus; species Hylomyscus alleni. The sequence continues at coordinate 20,682 of JADRCC010577487.1, forward strand.
TAATTTTGACTCTCAAATACCTGAGAGCAGCTGAGGCTGAAGGCAAAACCCACCACAACTACCAACAGTAGTTATTTGAGGCAGGATCTGAGTCTGTAGCTCTGTGTAGCCTGAAACTCACTTGTAGACCAGGCTGGCCTCAAACTGGCTAAAATCCACTTATCCAACTGCTGAGATTAAAGGCAAAATCATTTTGTTTTGTTTTGTTTTTGAGACAGGGTTTCTCTGTGTAACAGAACCCTGGCCGTCCTGAAACTCAATTTGCAGACCAGGCTAACCTTGAACTAACTCATAGAGATATATGCCTGCCTCTGCCTCCTGAATGCTAGGACTAAAGGCATGCACCATTACATCCAGTTTTTCTTTTTCAAGACAGGGTTTCTCTGTGTAGTCCTGAATGTCCTGGAACTCACTCTGTAGACCAGACTGGCTGGAACTCAGAAATCTGCCTGCCTCTGCCTCGCAAGTGCTGTGATTAAAGGCGTGTGCCACCACTGCCCAGCACCCAGGTTTTTCTTAATGGTAGCCTAGAATATGGACATATGAATCAATCAGGTTATCTGGTTTAAAAAAAAAAAAAAGTAAGTCTCAAAAAACCAACGCTGGCCTTGAGCTTACAACGTGGCCAAGTAACAACTTTAAATTCCCGTTCTTCCTGCCTGTAATATCCTGTGTTCTGATATTACAGGCATGCACCACTGCTGCTTTATGGGGTGCTGGCTCTGTGCCTTCTAGATAAGCACTTTAACAACTGAGCTATATCTCCAGCCCAGGTTCTTTGACTTTGCAAAGATAGTTTCTCAGCACCCTGAGGCAAGAGAATTGCAAGCTAGAGGCCATCCTGGGCTACTATGTAATAGATCCTGTCTCAAAACAGACAGACCCCAGCATCATAAACACATAATTTCATTGTTACTGCTTCTATTAAGTTGGAGTATAGCTCAGTAGTAGAGCACAGGTTAACACAACACACACAGGTGTGCATACTCACAAAGTCATTGGTTTCAATCCCAACAACATATTTTGCTTTTATTAGATTGTTCTGTCTTGTACAAGTCTCTCTTCCTAAAGGCAATCCTACATTCTTAAAGGCTGTTGTTTTACATGCACATTTCTGAAATATACTTCAAGAGGCAGAATTTTTTAGTTCTTCAAGATAGGAGCTATGTAGACCACTGCTACCTCTGAGAATGTTATTTAGTTCCTAAGTTACAAAGTACCCATTGTCTGAAGGTTCTGTCCCTCAACACTGAAGATCAAATTCAAGGCCCAGGCCAGTGTGGTAGAACTAGGCTACCTACATACTCAGTATTCTATTGTAGTTTGTTGTTACTGCTAAGCAAGTTTTTTAAATTGCCGTTTTATTTCTATGTGAGTATGTGTGTATGGATGTGCATTGGTGTTTTGCCTACATGTGTATCAGATCCTGGGATTACAGTTATGAGCTGCCATGTGGATGCTGAGAATGGAACCGAGGTCCTCGGAAGAGCAGTCAGTTCTTTCAACCTCTGAGCTGTCTCTCCAGCCCCTGTTGTTTTGTTTTTAAGGCAGGGTTCCTCCTGCTTCAGTCCCCTAAGCACTAGAAGCATAGGCATAGGCTACCAACATACCGTTCCCAATAGTTCTTTCGTAGACCCACTGAGAAGCAGACCTGTTTTCATGGGCTTGTAGTCAGTCCAAATGTACTAATTTATGCCCAGACATCTACTTCTAGTCTACATGCTGTGTTTCTCTCACCAACTCACTTCCCCTGACCCAGGTTATGAGCATTCCACAGGTTTAGCCTTGGCTTTTAGGAAGGGTTGTTAGAAACAAATTCTACTATAGTTCAGGCTAGCCACAAACAGTTTAGCTAAGGAAGACATTAAACTCCTGATCCTCCTGTTTCCACTATCCAAATACCAAGATGTCAGGCATGTGTTGCTGCAGATCTTTCCATTTGTCTACATGGACCCTGTGCTCACGTCCCTGCTTCAAATTCCCAAGTGCTGGCCCAGGCATGTGACACTATACCTAAATACTGCTAGGTTTTTTTGGTTTTTTTTAAACACTTTCTCTCAAGAGATGTCCACGGTACCAGGCAGCACCTCATACACACTGAGGGTTTAGACCCCACTGGTGGACAGAAGGTACTTGAAGAGGCATTATTTTGTGAGAAATGCCAAACAACTTTCCTAAATCTAAACTTACCCTTTTCTATAGGCTTCTCTGCTCTCACAGGAGCACCTTTCTCACTGACTCAAGCTGAAGATGTTAATTACTTTTGTCTAACTACACATCAAACTCAGAACTCAAGAGTTGGTGAACTCTGGTCTAGGGACTAAATCTTGTTCATGGCCAGTTTTGGTATAGCCCAAGAGCTAAGAATTAATTTTTTTTTTCTTTTGGTTTTTCGAGACAGGGTTTCTCTGTATAGCCCTGGCTGTCCTGGAACTGACTCTGTAGACCAGGCTGGCCTCGAACTCACAAATCCGCCTGCCTCTGCCTCCGCCTCCCAAGTGCTGGGATTAAAGGTGTGTGCCACCACTGCCCAGCTAAGAATTAAGGTTTATGTTACAGGGGGCTGGTGATATGGCTCAGTGGATAAGAGCACTGACTGCTCTTCCAAAGGTTGAATTCAAATCCCAGCAATCACATGATGGCTCACAACCACCTGTAACGAAATCTTATGCCCTCTTCTGGTGCATCTGAAGTCAGCTACAGTGTACTTATTTATAATAATAAATAAGTCTTTAAAAAAATTATGTTACAGATAAATGGCTATGGGAAAAGTAAAAATAAGATTCATACATGCTATTTTTTATGATTACATGAAATTCCCATCCACAAACAGAAGGTTTTTTTTTTTTTTGGTTTTTCGAGACAGGGTTTCTCTGTATAGCCCTGGCTGTCCTGGAACTCACTCTGTAGACCAGGCTGGCCTCGAACTCAGAAATCCGCCTGCCTCTGCCTCCCAAGTGCTGGGATTAAAGGCGTTGTGCCACGACCACCTGGCCCAAACAGAAATTTTATATGCATCCCCTGTTCCCACTGCTTTCAGTGACAGCTGTGAATTTGTAGCAGAGGCCATAAGGCCTAGTAAACATTACTTATTTACTTACTTACTCTCTGGTTCTTTAATAGAAATATTTTGTTAACCCCACAGTAAATCACCAAGCACAGAAATCCTCTGGTGTTTTCTTATTTTTAACCTTTTGCATCTCTATGAAGCGTTACGGGTCAGGCTCTTGATATCTCACAAGAATATAACTGCAATTTTGTCAATGTTTTCATTTCTCTTGGCCTACCCAAAATCCTCCAATGGCTGTCTATGAACTAAAGTAGAATCCATACTCCTATTTCTGACACCAAGACCTCCTGGCTTCCGGTACATGCCTACAGGCCTCTAGCTCTTAAGCCCTACCCAGTAGCCTCCTGCCACTACTCAGCATACATCTTTTTCTATAGCTCTCCAACTGTGCTCACACCTAGAAATTATCTCTAAAGCCTTTCATGCACTAGCTACATCCCCAACTGCCCTGAAGAACTTCTCTGGGACATTTAGTAACCTACTCCTCTAACATACACAATGTCATCCACCTGAAACTAAATGCTGAAAACCACCATGCTAATCTGTTCTTATGTCCTCATGCTACTCAGTACTTAGTATAGTAACTCCTAAAGGGGCACATTTACCAGTGTACATTTTCTTTTACCCCCAAATACACCCAGCTTAGAAGACCTGCATCTTATTTCCATGGTATCCTTCTTGATACCTACATACAGGGAATACTCAATAAATAGCTGCTGGATACTTGAATGAGGCTCTCACTGGGTCAGCCTCCCTTTTCTCTATTCATACGAACTCCATGATCCAGAAAAAAGGACTCCAGCCTATTCACAGCCCTCCATCCTTAGGGATCCAGTTCAATCCCTCCCTAACTTTGCTAAACATCCCAACCTACAGAGTCTCCACTACAGAGTCTCCCATCAAACCCACTGACCTAGTCTGTGCCACTCATTAGGTACAGCCACAACTCTTGCATAGCTCATAAATTCAACCCTTATCTTTTTGTTGTTGTTGTATTTCTGTTTGAGATGGGGTCTATGTAGCCTTGGTTGGCCTGAATAAAGCTCATTATGTAGACTAGGTTAGCATCAGACTCACAGAGGTCTGCCTGCCTAACCAACCTCCACGTCTATATATCCTGATCTCCGCTTCCAAATCACTTGGAAGCAAAGTTATGAATCCAAAAAGACAAACTACAGGACTGGAAAGATGGTTAGGAGAAGTAGCTGCTCCTCCAGAAAACCCAGGCTCAGTTACCAGCATGCACAGGACAGCTCAGAGCCTTCTGTAACTCCTGACCACTGCAGGCATGGAGCAGACAAGGTGACCAGACACACATGAAAGCAAAGCACTCATGCCCATCAGCATCTTGACAACTGAACGGACGGACCCTCTTCTACAGCACCCTCTTTCTGCAGAGACCTCCAGAGCCACCTGAAGGTCACACACATCTGTCCCATTCTGCTCACCTTGAATCTTCGAGCTAGAAATTTATTCTTGATCTCTAGAAAATTGCCACGATTCATTTCCCCCTTGAAAGGCTCATTGAGGATGGCGTACCGTGGGTCATTCTGGATGTCTTGCCACCGGGCATAGCCATGGCTATTGATAAAGAGCTCAGGAAAAACAAAGGAACAAGAGCCTCAGACTAAAACCTTCAGATCCCTACACACAGACCCCAGACTCAGCTCAGGCAAGGATACTTTATAATGCCAGCCAGCAGCCAGTAGTCATGGCGGCGGTGCCAAATCTCGTAAGTCTTCTTAGTGACCGTGGCTGCCCGTTCCTCATTCTGCCACAGGGAGTGCAACTCTGAGGAGGGATGTAGAGGAAGGTTAGAAAGTGGAAAGGAAGACAAATAATCTGGGAGAATTTAAATTAAAAAAAGAAAAAGGTGTGTAGGTAAGGTAATGGACAGTATATTGTACATATTGAGTCTCAGGCTAGCCAGGGCTACAGTGAGACCTCATTTCAAAAAAAAAAAA
>JADRCC010577488.1:0-11789 GCA_019843855.1 Hylomyscus alleni
TGTGCCATTTTTCAGATGTTTCTGATGTTGGAAAATGGGGCCGGGAGCTCTGGCTTTGGAGAGGGAATCCTGAGATACAGAGATACAAGATAGCACTGAGCCTAGTGCGAGCCAGTGGCGGCAACCGATGACCACATTCTCAGGTTTCCTCTCCTTGTTACTGTGTCTTCTACAGTCTGCCGTGGTGGTGGCAGCGGCTCAGCCACGGACCTGGTCTTCCTCATTGATGGATCCAAGAGTGTGCGGCCTGAGAACTTTGAGCTGGTGAAGAAGTTCATCAACCAGATTGTGGACACACTAGATGTGTCAGACAGGCTGGCCCAGGTTGGGCTGGTGCAGTACTCAAGCTCCATACGTCAGGAGTTCCCGCTTGGCCGCTTCCACACCAAGAAGGACATTAAGGCTGCGGTGAGGAACATGTCCTACATGGAGAAGGGCACCATGACTGGCGCCGCCCTGAAGTATCTCATAGACAATTCCTTCACTGTGTCCAGCGGGGCAAGGCCTGGAGCCCAGAAGGTGGGCATCGTCTTCACCGATGGCCGGAGCCAGGACTACATTAATGACGCTGCCAGGAAGGCCAAGGACCTTGGTACGTGCTGCCCTCCTAGGCTCTGGACCCCACTGATGGCCAGGGACACCCATGGGCACAGCTTTATATAGTTTGACTCAATGACTTATGGTTAATGTTTTAAACCCAGATCACTTTAAACAGGGAGGTGTTTGCTAGGCCAAATCTCTCTTTTATTGATGACACAACGGAGGCTCTCGATGACCAAGTGGCCTTCCCTGTGGTCCTTTTGTTGCCAGGAAAGACTTAAAACTTTCCTGGCAGAATGTAGCTTCCCAAGAACGCGCCAACTGTTGGAAGGCAAGTTCACTTTAAGATAGCTTGTACCATTTTATCTAAATGAGGGAAATTATAACCCCCAGGCAGCTGTTTTGAGGGTCAGATGATGCTCGCAGCATCAACCTCACCAAACGAGGACACACAGCAGAACTTTAGACAATGTTGATTTGTTCTCCATACAGGCATAGTGCCTGCAATCCTAGCAGCTGCCACCAGGAAGTATCTTGTGCAGGCTGTCTGTGTATCTTGTGCAGGTTGTCTGTCTAGACATTTCTTGGGGGGGGGGGTGCAGCCACCGGCCGACCTGCCCGTCCTAGAGGCCATCCTTGTGTGTTTGACTCCTCTGGCAGGCTTTAAGATGTTTGCGGTGGGTGTGGGCAATGCTGTGGAGGACGAGCTGAGGGAGATTGCCTCCGAGCCAGTGGCGGACCACTACTTTTACACGGCGGACTTCAAGACCATTAACCAGATTGGCAAGAAGTTGCAGAAAAAAATCTGTGTGGGTGAGTGAGGCCAAGGGTCATCAGGAGAACAGGCTCTGTTGGGAATAGAGCCCTCCTGGACTGGAGGTGGGATGGGTAAATCAGAGTGCTTCACAGAGGGATGATGGCACCAGTGGTGGGCTAGCTGAGATACGTGGGCCCCACCTCTTTGACCATTTCTGTACCCAGTGTTCTATGTATTCTGTCATCTGCCCAATTTGGTAGGAAGACCAGAATCTATCTTTGCAGCCAGAAAAGCCAAGGCCAGAGGGGTGGGACCACTCTTGATTGCTGGGGAGTCAGGATTGAGCCCTGCTGTCTTTCTGGCTCCCCTGATGTCTTGGCCTGTGATCTGATCCTTGTGTGGAAAAGTCTGGGTTCCTGGGCAATGAGAAAACGTGGGTTATCATATTCTGCAAGCGTGAGTTCCATCCTCCAAACCTGCCTAAAATATCAAACAAACAAACCCCAAACAAAGCAACCAGAGGGCTGAAGGGGGCTCAGGGGTTATGAACACTGGGTTCTCTTCCAGAGGACCTGGGTTTGGTTCCCAGCATCCACGTGGCGACTCACAAGTGTCTCTAACTACAGTTCTAGAAGGTCTGGCCATGCCCTGAGGGCATTGCATGGATGCAGATCACATGCAAACACGCAGACAGAACACTCACATACCTAGAGAATGAATTTAAAAAGCCAGGTGTGACATGCTTGTAAACCACAGGCAAAGTGGCAGAGACAGGCAGATCCCTGGGGCTCGTTGGCTAGCCAGCCTAACCTATGAGCTTCAAGACAAAGTCCTGGTCTCAAGAAACCAGGCAGAAGGCACTTGAGTAATGACAACCACCACACGTACATGCGTGCCCACAGGAACACCCATCCATACACATGCACACACACAGACATGAATACATGTGTACACATGTCACATGTGTGCACACACATGCACACACATACACACACATGCACACTCACACCCAGACATGTGCACACAAGCATGCGCACACAGGCATACACATAGACATGCACACATTCACACATGTGCACACTCACACACTGACATATGCACACACACACGTGCGCACTCACACACAGACATGTACACACAGGCATACACATAGACATGCATACACACACACGCACACTCACAGACACACGCACACAGGCATACACATAGACACACACACAGAGGCATGTGCACACAGGCATACACATAGATATGCGCGCGCGCACACACACACACACACACACACACACACACACACACACTCCAGGTGTCAGACCCAGATGTGCCTTCAGCTAAGAGGGCTTGCATATCCCCACACAGCAGGTGCTCAGCTCTGTTCCCTGAGCACTGGGCTCTGAGGACATTCAAAACGCACTCTTCGTCACCTTTCCTGTGCCATCTCGAGACTCTCATGCCCTCCTGCTATTCCTCCTTCTGTCCTGCCAGATCACACCCCTCCACCCAACCTCCCATGTGTCAGCACCAGCAATGGCCTTACCATTGCTCAGCAGGGGCCTCCTCTCTCTCTCTCTCTCTCTCTCTCTCTCTCTCTCTCTCTCTCTCTCTCTCTCTCTTTCTCTCTCTCTTCTCTCCATTACAGAGGAAGACCCGTGTGCTTGTGAGTCCATAATGAGATTTGAGGCCAAGGTGGAGGGTCTGTTGCAGGCCCTGACCAGGAAGCATATCCTTTCTCAGACTGTGGAGGGCAGGAGTGGGGAGGGCTGGAGGAATACAGAGGGCCAGGATGTGGGAGGCGGGGGGGGGGGGGAACGGGAAATGACCACAGAGAGGTCTGGCTTTAGGTGTTGCCTAAAACTTGGGGCAGGTTTCTCCTGCTAAGGCCTGGATTCTGGTTAGATAGGCTGGTACCTGCCTGGAGATAGACCTTGTCAAATTCGGAGGCTTCTATATGGCAGAGAAACCAAGGCAGAAGTCAGGTTCTAGGGATGGAACACGTAGAGTTCTGGATATGTCCCCCCCCCCCACCATACGGAGCTTACGGGATCATTTCTCAGGGGCCAGGCGGCATGGTGAACCCCTTACTCAGAGGTGGACCATGCCCTGATAGCTCCCCAGCCTCAGAGAGCACACGTTAGGGGTTCCCCAGGACTAAGCCTGAAAATAATCACAGCTGAGTACTTGTGGTGGAGGTGGAGGGAGGGAAAGTCCTGGGTGTAGCTTCTGGGAGAAAACCAGAAACCATCACTCCCAGCTCTGGCCACGCGCACCCCCCTTAACTCTACGTCTACTGGAAGCTGTGAGCAAGCGGCTGGCTGTCCTGGAGAACAGAATCATCTAACGACTCCCGTGCCCTGGCCACCTTCCACCCAATGCATGGCTCTTCGAGTCCTGAGAATGCCCCCTGTAGCTAGAGTTAGACTGACTTTGCTGCTGTAGCAAGGGAGCCTGCGGAGGATGGCTGCAGGTCTCCCCAGCTGTCCTGGGGCAGGGAGCAGGAGGGGACGCGTGCCTGTGCCTCCTGGGACTGTGTAATGACGATGCCTGTGAGCGTGTGTGTGTGCCTGATTGCGCTCATGTGCGTTTGGGAGCAGGGGTGTGTGCACAGGTGAAAACACAGAGAAGGGGTATGTGAGCTACTAAATGTGTGCATTATTTTTCCAACCGAAAGCTTAATATATTCCTGTTTTGTTTTTGCTCCAGTTAATTCTTTACCCAGTTAATTCTTGACTCTGAGTGAATTTTTGTTGTTGTTGTTGTTGTTCCTTGAGAAAAAAAAATTAAATGGGATTCATTGTACACCCTGGTTGGCATTAGAGGTGGTGACTGGGGATCGGGAGGAAGGGAGATGCGGATGTGGGTTCACACACGGGGATGCTGTGATGGAGTGGCCATGGGGAGAGTGGTGTGGTGCTGATGAGAATGACAGTGACCACACAGAGACTTCATGTCCTGCCTGCTGAGCTTCACATTCATCCCCGTGTCCTCAGTGAGCACTCCCAGTAACCAGCCAGAGAAGGCTCACCCAGCACGCCCACGTTATGAACGGGAAGGCTGAGCGGTGTCGAGGTTCCTGTCCGTGCGTTGGTCCTTGCATCAGGACTTCAGGGTAGCAAAAGAATGAGGTGCTTCGGGGGCGGGTGGAGGTACCAGTGAAGACTTGTCTGGGGTTGGGTGGTGGTGGCGCATGCCTTTAATCCCAGCACTTGGGAGGCAGAGGCGGGCGGATTTCAGAGTTCGAGGGCAGCCTGCTCTACAGAGTGAGTTCCAAGACAGCCAGGGCTACACAGAGAAACCCTGTCTCGAAAAAAACCCAAAAAACAATAAATAAATAAATAAATAAATAAATAAATAAATAAATAAATGAATTGTCTGCTCAGGCATTCATTTTTTCGGGTATTAAGTGTGCACCCAGCCTCCATATCAGGCAGGAGGGGGAGGGTGGCTTTGAGAGGACTTAGGGTCTTTACTGAGTTTTCACATCACCCCCGGTCCTAGCTAGAGAGGAGTCTGGCTTCAGGTACCAAGGTTTGTGTCTGTCCTGGGTAACTGGGAACCCATGGGTGGGTGCACTCGAGTCAGGGTGATGGGGAGGTCCGTTGAGCCTGGGTCGGCCCGAACCTCTTTGTGTTGTCTGCTGCTTTCGACATGCCATCTTCTCATGTGTCCCACAATTCTAACAGCCTCCTGGTACAGACACACACTCCGGACCCCTATTCCATGACTGCTTTCCTGGGGTCAGCCAGCCGAGCTCTGAGCTCCGGTCCTTTCCTCGCTGCCCTGCGGGGTAGGGGCTCCTCCTCCTTGGGTTCTCAGATCCTGGCTCCTGTACCTCTCGGCTACCTGGTGACTTGCAAAGGCCTGTTCTCAGCTGTGGAAAGGAAGTCCGAGCCCTGTAGCCTGGGAACATTCCCCAGCCTCAGCCACTCCCTTGAGCCTCTGTGGCTGACTGGCCTGCGCAGGCTGGGCTGCTGGGGCCTCTCGTACGGGCCAGGAGCCTACCCCGGCTTGTGCACTTTGGCTTGCCCTGTTTCTGTTCCTCGTGGGGAACTCAGTGCACTGGGGACTTGCCAGCAGGAGCCCTCTGGCCTTTCACGTGATGCCTGTGCCCAGGGCTTCTGGTGAGTGGATGACTGGGTTTGAAACCCGCAGTTTCTCTAGGACAGCCTTGTCTGTGACCCTTGCTGCACCGCCCCGAAGGTCCTGGGGCTAAGGGATCAAGGAGAAGTGAGCACGGAGGCTTTTGGGCCTGCAGCTGTCTCCATAACTCAGTCATTCAACAAACACAGTGGACCCAGGCCAGGTGCTATGGAAACAATGAAGCCGAAGGGAACAGAAGCGGCCGGCTGACTCTGCAGCCTCGCTTTGCCAATGTTGTGTGATCCTGGACCAATTATGGGTCTTGGGCCCTCCTCAGTGGCATGGAGAGATGCTCCAGACCCTCTTCAAGGACCCTAAACTGAAGCAAAACAAGTAGAGAAGAACCCATGGGCACTGCCTGTGCCTGGCACAGAGAGCCCACCAGGCTCTGAGTATCCAGGAAGTGTCTTCCAGGGAGGCACGAGTAGAGGGTTTCGGATCCCAGGGTGTGAATCTCCTTCCAAGTATCCATGGCTATTGACTGGGTCCATGTGCTTTCTTCCAGAGAGCCAAGGGCTGCGTAATCATGGGGCAGGGCCTGCTGGGCACATATAGGTTTATAAGGAGGGGGTAGAAGAGCCTTGGCAGCCAGGCAAAGCCCTTTGGGGACATGGTAGGAGGCACACGAGGGAAAGGGTGGAGGTCAGTGGAGGTGCAGGGCTTTGGTGGAAGGAGAGCTAAGCAACCCGGTTCATAAAATAGCTATTCCTTATTGCTAGGCTCATCCATGCACGTATTTCACATTAGTGAAGCCACGCAGAAGGCAGCATACACACTAGGTGCTTGGGATAAAATGGAAAATGCCCCCTGGCCTCTGGTATTTTGCACTTGCTGTGCTGGGGGAAGGACCACAGGCATTAGAAAGAAGCATGTGGAGATTCTAGCCAGGACTGTAGAGTGGGGGAGCAGGCTGTGGCAGGGGTCAGAGGCTCCCGTGTCCGGTAAAGCCTGGGGAAGAACAAGCGGAAGCAGGGAGAAGCAGGTGGGAAGTCCCGGGGTGGGACAGCAGGCCCTGAGTAAACTCCCCAGGGCCAGAGAAAGAGGCTTGAGAGACTGCATAGGTGCCATGAACTGGTCTAATTGGGTTTAACCCAGAGGGTGGCCAGAAGCCTTCAAGGCTTTTAGGTGAGGGGGAGACCTTGCCAGGCCCCTCTTGTACAAGTATGATTTGGTACGCCTCCCTCAAACAACAGATGAAGTTGGAGGTGCAAGGGATCCAGTATCCATGTCTAGGGAAGGACGGTGACTTTGAAGCTGGTCCTGCTGGATCCCAGGCAAGGTTGTTGGCCGAAGGCATGGAGACCCTTGGGCTGGGCTTGGACCCTTGCCTGCAGGGAGAGCTGGGAAGCTGCTCACAAGTTGTCCCACAACCCCAGCGGGGCAGTATTTGTGTCCACATTCTGGGGTGTATGGGACTCATCCCAGGTGAGTTCAGAAGTGGGGAGGTCTGGTTCACCCAATGCTGGGGCAGGAACTGGCTTTGGCCCTCCCCCTCCCACAATGAACGTCACCCCTCAGCACACAGGGTGGGCTCAGCAGACTTAGGGGCTACCGTTACCCCGTTCTAGGAGTCAGCAGGCTCACACACAGCTGGGCTAGGCTATTCTTTGAAGAGTGGGGGGGGGCATGCCTGAGGGCCAGGGAACTCACAGAGGGTGAGGACCCCACTAAGCAGACTGCAGGATAGAGAGGAGGACACGGTCAGGGAAATTGACAAGGCCCAGTACCCGGAGGGACCGGAGAGCAAAGGGCAGGAGAGGCATGAGGCAAGAGCTTTGCTTGGTGTGAGATCATAACTGCCCCCACCTTGCTACAGACTCAGCAAATGAGTGTGTGTGTGTGTGTGTGTGTGTCTGTCTGTCTGTCTGTCTGTCTGTCTGTCTGCTCCAGGAGGAAGAATTATGCATCAGAAGAGTTTGGAATGCAGATGGGGAGGCAGCTGGCCAGTTTCTCAGGAGACAATCTCAGCACTGGAGGTTGGAACAGATCATCAATGCTCTGGATTGCTGATGACAAGGACTTTAGCTAAGAAAGTATCTGAGGGGTCTATGCCCGAAGGCCATAGCTATGTTCAGAGATGTTATCAGGCCACATCTTTCCTTGCCCTTGGCTCTGGTCTCCATTCTGACTGGCCACTTCCCGCATGGGCAGGGTTCTCCCCAAGATGCCAAAGTTTCTGTAGCTCAAATCTTTCAAGCTCCAAGCTCACAGGTGTCCACTTCATTGACTCTGACTGGGCACTCTGCCTATCTCTGTGCCCAGGAACTCCATGCTCCGACTGGCCAACCAGGCGGGGGACTCTGTTCATTTATGTAGTGGGGAGACGTGTGTCTGTGTGTGTGTGTGTGTGTGTGTGTGTGTGTGTGTGAGAGAGAGAGAGAGAGAGAGAGAGAGAGAGAGCGCCACAGATTACCTTAGGATGGAGGAGCTAGGCAGTGATTCCACAAGGAGGAGGGGCTGTCACCACATGCCAAGGCAGGGCACTTGGAGGGCAGAAGCCACAGATGTGCCTGCTGGGTGGGGCTGGGGACCCTGTATGGCTCATTCCCTTTGCAGTGTTTCTAGAACCTGACCTCTCACCTTGGGTTCCGATGGGTTAAGCGTCAGCTTCTTGGGTTTTCCTGTTCTACGTCCTGGTGATAACTTATCTCTCTTCTCCCTAAGTTTGCTACAGGTCTCGGTAACATCCACCCTTTCCCTGTCTCTCCCTGTCTCTCTCCAGTCCAGATTTGATTAACCCAAGGCTTTAAACAATGCTCAGAACTATAGACCCCAAGCGACTTCCAGGCAGCCAGGGTCTATCTGTGGGCAGCAAGTTCTCTCTAATTATTTTCCCCCTGAATTTCACATAGACACACAGGACTAAACTAATCAGGATTTTTGTAAAAAGAAAAGTCTTTCTTTCCTTGGGCAACAGTGGGATCTCCTGGCCCCAGAGCACGTGGCTCACCGAGTCTTCGAGAGGAGCCTTGTTTGCATAATGCAATTGGTTACAGGATTTGGCAGGGCGGAGAGTGGGCCTTGAGCAGGATTCCTTTGTGTGTCTCCTCTTCTTAATTACATGGTTCCCTCCTGGGTCAACAGCTTTTGAAATGAAAAGGGCCGCCTGCAGCGCCCCAGTCCCATGTCTGTCCCAGAAGCCTGTGGGATTAACCCAAAAGAGTATGGGAACCTAGGTCCAGACAGAGTGTAGTTGGTGGAGGGCTTGCCTAGCTGCATAGGGAGCCCTGGGTCCATCCCTAGAGCTGAATACAATCTGAGTGCGCTGTCAAGTGAGTGTAATTCTAGTGCTTGGGAGGTGGAGGCAGGAGGATTTGAAGTTCAAAGTCATCCTTGACAACATAACAACTCTGAGGCAGGGGATGGAACTAGACTCACAAAGCTGTGACAGAAGGAAAACAACCTGCAGGGTGAAGTGTACACTGTTGTCCACACGCCCCCCCCCCTCGAACTCTTCCACCCCACCCCGCCAGCTCAGAGAGGTCAAGCAACAGACTCCAAACTGCCCAGCAATAAGCCATGCAAATGTGATTCTAAGATTACAGGTCCTGGAGCAGCTATGGAGCTTCTGGCCACCAGGTGGCGCCATCAGCTCAGGAATGGGGCTGTCGGACTAGGGAGGCCCTTTCAGCGTGATCTTTCAGCTGAGTGCTGTCCTGACACGGAAGCCACCTGTAGCACCTAACCTGTTTACTCCCCCAAGATTCCTGAGGGGATAGCGCTATTTCTGAAGTCTCTCCACGGCCGCGTGTCCCCTCAGAGGCATCCAGCCCTCTCCTTCCCATCTCTCCCTAGCTCTAAGAGGTGTCTCGGGCCTGGGCCCGATGTGTCTCCATGTCCCTGGGTCTGTCCCACACCACTGCAAATTTAACGTTTATCCCTAAATGCTGTGGTGAGGTGGTGTCCAAGAGGCAGCACCTCAAGGATATACCCCATGTGCCTGTCTTTCCTTGTTCCTGAGGGCCAATGGCTGTGTCTCCAGGAGATCTTCATTCTGAGCTGGACGGAGATGTTGGAGGGACACCAACTTACGTGTCACGGTGGATCACAAACCTCAATCCCAAGTCCTGGTGCGAGACAGCACTGTCCCCGGTGTGACTGAGAGACAGAGGCTCCTGCCTGCCTTGTTTCCTGGCCCTTCAGTAGTGGTAACAGGAAGTGGCTTATAAATGGCCTTTCTAGGAGTTTATAACACAGAGAACATAGTAAAATATATACTAGATTTATATAGCCACATGCAATGATATGCAGTATAAACGTAATAGGAACACAGACAAATATACAACAGAAATAAACAGTGTTCAGTGCTACAGAACAGCCTGCTCATGCCGCATTTCCATAAATAGTAATTAGTGAGCATAAACTGACGAATAGCTGTTCATGCTTTCTGCTCGCCGAGTGTTGCTCTAGGAAACACTCATCTCATTTGTTCCTGAGATCCTGAGTAGGACGTCTCTGTTTCACAGGAGGGTCAGTGGGGCTCTGGGGGAGCATGGGAGTGGGAAGGGAACACAATAGAGGTGCCGGAATTCGAACCCGTGCCTGTCAGCTTCCTTGTTTGGTTGCCCCACTCCTGTTGGCTCTGCCCCTGGGCCTGTTCCAGCTTGGCCATGCCCAGAACAGGCCCCTCGCTATTCACAACCTCATTCCTTCCTTACCCCATATGCTGGCACTGCTGTAGGAGGGGCAGGTGGGCACCCTGGAGGATTGTCTCACTTTTCAGTATTAGATTATTCCACATGGTTTCCTGGGTTAATTCTGGGGACAGCAGATCTCCCCCCTGCACCCCACCCCGTCTCTGTCCTGTGGGTGATACAAACAGGGGCTCTGACCCCCGGGATCTGGAAGTATTGAGGTTCTTGCACCCCATTATCAGGGGCCACAGTGGTCATCCTTAACTTATTTCCCCAAGAGGCCTTCGCTCATGTGGCCCGTGCTCAGCTGGCCCAAGCCAGGAGCAGCAGCTAAGTTGGAGCCTTCCCAAGAGAGGGAGGCACATGGCTGTCCTGGGCTGTGCTGGGCAGGAGGGGGCAAGCCTGCCTATCTGCCATGTGCTCCCAGCTCCCTCATCTCGTCCCCTCTCCTTCTTCCCAGCCCCATTCTCTCCTCCCAGCTTCCGTCTCTCCTTTACCCCTCCCTATTTTTAATTTTCTTCCTCCTCCTCCCGGGGAGTGGGCTGCTCACCGGGATACGAGAGGGAGTCTGGGTCAGGCACAGGCAAACATTTCCTATTTTCTATTTTACCAGTCATGTATTTATTTTAATGGGCATCAGAGAAAAACCCCATAAGCAATTAGCACATCAAGGCTTTATTTCATGGACATTACTGCTCAGGGTGAGGCAAATTGGAAGATGAGCCCATTTCTGGTCTGTTTAAAGGGAACACGAAGTGATGTGTATGGGGGCTGGGTGGTGAGAGACAGATCGAGAGAGTTTGGGGGAGCTCTGGAGGTGTCTATGTTTCCTCAAGACAAGTGCCCCGAATTCAGCCTGGTTCTGTCCATGACTGAAGGCCCTGGGCAAGTCTTTTACCTCTGTGAGCCTCAGTTTCCTTCTCTGTCACATGAGACAGTGGTAGCAGCCTGTAGGTGTGGCCAGGGTTGCATGTGTGGAGGGTAGAGAGCTGACAGAGCTTGATGGGAGGCAGCGGCAGTAGCTTCTTGGCTTGCTTTCGTGAGGTCACCCATGGCTTCCTTTGAGGATGGGATCTGGGGCTCAGTCCTCATTCTCTGCAGAGTGCTTAAGAGCAGCCCCCACCAGGGACCCCTTTGGACCCTATACTCTGGGTGCAGGGTCTACTTGTCATCTACTGGGTTGGTGACACAGTAGGCTGAGGTCACAAGGCTCGTTGCACAGGGATGTGATTGTGAGGAGCAATCAGAAAGGGGGAGTCAGCTCCCCAGGATGAGGGTAGCCTTTGGCCTATGGAGGGGTTTGTCCTCTTGTGAAGATCTGTTGGTGAGAAGGTGTGGGTGAAAATGTGGTAGAATCTCTGAGTCTGTGAACCAGCTCTGAGTACCCATCGTTTACCCACCATCCATCCATCCATCTGTCCATCCATCATCTACCCATCACTCCATCATTGTCCATGTACCCATCTATCTGCAATCTATTTAGCATCCATCCATCCATCTGTCCATCCATTTATCCACCCATCATCTACCAAGAATCTCTGAGTTTGTGAACCAGCTCTGAGTACCCATCATTTACCCACCATCCATCCATCCATCCATCCATCCATCCATCCATCCATCCATCCATCCATTTATCCATCCATCCATCTGT
The DNA here is from genome assembly GCA_019843855.1 of Hylomyscus alleni. Lineage (NCBI taxonomy): Eukaryota > Metazoa > Chordata > Mammalia > Rodentia > Muridae > Hylomyscus > Hylomyscus alleni. Next base: position 11,720 of record JADRCC010577488.1, read on the forward strand.
CCATCCACTCATCCATCTATCCATCAATCCATCCATCCATCCATCTGTCCTAATGGAAGGATTGAAAGAA
>JADRCC010577489.1:0-32042 GCA_019843855.1 Hylomyscus alleni
CTGGCTGTACTAAAGTGTCATGGTGCTAGTTCCTGTAGGGACAGTCCTGAGACTCTGGCCTTGACTGCTCACACTTCAAGTTGGGTTGCATTTCTGAGGGTTCTGCTTCAGTGGCATGGCTGCCCCCCCCAGGGGGGGGGATGCCCGGGTTCAGAACCCTTGAATCACCACTATCTCCCTCTGCCCTTTCCCCTCCTTCCTGTCCCCCTGTCTTAAAAGCCTTCTTGTGAGGCATAGACAACCCCAGCAGGACCTCCTGCATGAGGAGGAAAAGGGCATTAGGGCTTGCTCCTTCCTCTTAGCTGTAGTTGGGCCAGGCCTACAGCCTCCTGTCAGTAAGTAAGCACAGGGCTGCAGAGAAAGGCCCCATCATTGAGAAAGAGAAGGGGCTTTCAAGTCTTTCACTTTCCTGTCTGTCACTGTTCTTAAAGTTCCGGGGGTAAAACTACGGCCTGATGCAGCCCCGAAACACCCGAGCTGTTCGAGGCAGGTCTTGTGCAAAATGCTGCAGGATTTCGGACAGGAAGTTGTGCGGCTGTGTGGGTGTGAGGTCCCGCTTCCTCCCTCTCTGACACTTTCTATGCTTTGGGGACCTTGCTCAGCAGCCTCCCCTCCCCCGCAAACCCAGCAGACCCTCCTGAGGCCTCACACACAGCCTCTGCCACAGCAACAGCAAGGACAGCAGGGTGAATCCCATCCGCGGGCCGCTAGTCCCCTGTCCCCCCATCTCTCCTAGACACGTGACCACTTCTGACACCACGCAGGACTTTCACTTCTCCAGAACACAGGCGAGTGTAGTGTGGCTGGTTTGCGGAATGCTTTCTCAGAGGGCTTGATCCCAGCACCTTGACTATCCTTGTCTGGGTTCCCGGCCTCTGAGAACACGGTTTTTAGGTAACCAAGCAGGGGCGGTCTGTGTGCCCTGCAGCTAGGGAGGACTCTCCAGAGTTCAGAAGCTACTTTGAATAGAGTTAGTGGTAGTAGATAGAGCAATTTGCATATTGGAACTAAGTGTGTGGGTCTAGGATGCCTAAGAAACAACCAACAGGATCTGTAGATTGCTTCTGGGGCTCCGAATCCATTCCTCACAAATGGGCTATCCTCAACTGCGGTCTCTGCTTACATTCTGCTACGAGGCAGATCAGACTCCAGTCATGGTCATCCTGCCATGACCAGCTGTGGTGGAAGTATCTTGGCCCAACTCTGTGAACTCTTGAACTTGTGCCTTCCTCTCATCTACAAACTGAAGGGCAGAAGGCAAGACTTTAACATCTCATGGACTTAAAATGCAGTATCCTGTGGTTCTCCAAGCAGACATAAACCTTGTCTTCTAACACCAGCTTTCTTAAGCCTCAGAAGGGAACTGTACAGCTTTAGCCCTTGCAAGTTAAGAGACCAGGAGGAAGGGGTACCTTCGGAGGCAGGCTTGCAGGAGTAGCCAATGTCAAGCCCTTTGCCCAGGGAAGAGCTACAGTCTACTCTCTTTATTCCTGTTGCCTTTTCTCCTTCTCTCCTAATTTGTTAGCGTGTGCATGGTATGTGTGTACATGTTCGTGTGTACCCGCACATGTCTGTTCATGACCACGGAGGGAGGGCAGAGGTCAATACTGGAAGTCCTCCTCCACTCAGCACACCCCTCTTTCACTCTCTCCCATGTCCCCACACAGGGTTTTCCACTGAACCCAGGACTCACCATTGAGCCAGACTGCTGGCCCGCTAGCTACTGAGCTCCAGAGGTCCATCTGCCTCCCCTGAGCAGTGCGGAGGCTGCCCCAACGGTACCTGACCTTTTCCTTTTACCCGGATGACGGGGATTAGACTGAGATCCTGCGTGGCAAGCACTTCGCTGGCTGCGTGATCTCACCAGCATAAACTTCTTTCTCTTCCCTTTTTTCTTCTTTCGCTTTTCTTTTTTAGCATCCATACTTACAACAAAGTCCTTTCCTTTCTGTCCCCAATTCTTGTTCCCTTTATAAGAAGGATCCATCCATCCAAGCTGTGGTGGCGCACGCTTTAACCCCAGCTCTCAGGAGGCGGAGGCAGAGGCAGAGGCAGAGGCAGAGGCAGGTGGATCTGAGTTTGAGGTCAGCCTGGTGCACAAAGTGAGTTCCAGGAACAGCCAGGGCTACACAGAGAAACCCTGTCTCAAAATAAAATAAAACAAAATAAAATACAAAACAACAACAAAAACCAAAACCAAACCAAACAAAAAACAACCAAACAAGAAACAAAAACAACAAACAAAAAGATGTCTCCAACTTCCACAACACTGAGTCCAGGGAAAATGTGAAGAGGGCACAGGCTGCTCTCCTGGGACTTCTTTAGCTTTACTTGGCATTCTTGTGTGTCTGCAAGAAGAATGGGAGTCTAGGAAAGAGAAGTACCCTGCTTTCTTCCCCAGACGCTTGTCTCCTTGAATGAAGGGGCAGTGTGTCCCCTGATCCTGTGTGATGAATGAGCAAACGGAGCAGTTGGGAGGCCCAACCAGAAACAAAATTCTCAGGGCTGGAGAATCGGCCCAACAGTTAAAAAGCATTCGCTGCTCTTGCAAAGGACCCGAGTGTGGTTCCCAGCACCCACGTGGTGGCTCCCAACTGCCTGTAACTCCGGGGATCCTACATCTTCTTCTGATGTCTGAGGACTCCGGATGTTAAAGTGTTACAGGGCTGGTCTCTGGATGTGCATAGACTCGAACTCAGGCATACACATAAAATAAATATATTTTTTTTCCAAAAAGAAGAAAAACATTCCACCAGTGTGGTGTAATCCCAGCACTTAGAAGGCAAAGGCAGGGGGGATTTCTGTGAGTTCTAAGCCAGCCAGAGCTACAGAGTAAGATTTTTGTCTCAAAGATTGATCAAACAAACAGACAAACAAATATTCTATGGCTGGGATGAGGTAAGTCATACCAGACAGAAGACTGGGTAACATGAGCAAGTGTGAGCCACAGTCAGCTCGCTCTCTGGGAACAAACTCCGGTCAAAGACTTCTTGCAAGTCTCAGTGGCAAAGGAAATCCCACAGTCTTAACTCTGCCGTAGCCAAGGGCACGTCCCATCTGCTATGAACGAACAAGAGTGCTACCTGCAGTAGGGTGACTTACTCAGAGGAGGAACTCCACGAGCCCTCCATTCCAAGAAGATGGACAAAAGAAACGCGGTAACTATCTTTTATTTTCCAAATTCCAGACGAAAAGATCCCACCGAAGGACGGGACCAGCTAGCTGCCAAAGTGAGTGAGGAGCGATTCAAAGGGCCTTCCCACTGGGGCCTCTGGATCTGCTGCCCTGGGGCCAGAAGTCAGGGGCCCCAGAACACAATGCTGAGAGCCCAGGCTGGCCCCAGAGCTCCCCGGAGGGGCACGGCCACATGTATCCCTGGACACAGGCGTATAGGGAAACTCCTGAATGTGCAAACCAGGGTTCCGAGCCAGACAAAGGAGGAATGAGCTGGGGTGTCATCGTGGCAGACAGCTGGCCACGGGGTCTGGCCGAAGCTGCACAAAGTTCATAGGGCACAGCAGCAGGGGGCACATCTTCTCGTGCTCCTTCAGCGCCTCGCTCAGGTGCCGCAGCTCCTCTTTCAGCTTCGCAATCTCCCTGCGCAGCACAGAGTTCTCCTGCTCCAGGCTCTCGTGCTCCTGTTCGGGAGAGAGGACAGGCGGAGGCAGGTGTGGAGGTATACCAGAATGGTCCCAGCTCTTGGGAGGTAGAGGCAGGAGGGTCAAGAATTCAAGGCCAGCCTGGGCTACCCCAGACTCTTCGGATCTGTCTTTCTATGAGAACGAAATTGCCCTATAAGCACTGCACTCCTTTCTAAATCAACACTACTGAAGTATAATGTACCTAAGATGTGTCTATATTAAGTGCCTGTGATTCAGGGCATTGGGACAGAAGCAAAGGACCTGTGCTAACCCGCGGGACATCTCCATCACTCCAAAGTAGCTCCTCCTGTCCTGTATCAGCCCTCATCCCCTGACCTGCTTTTTGGAGGGTTCCCAACTCCTGGAACAGTACCCCGAACGGCATGCCTTTGGCTGTACTAACAAGACACGGACATATATGCTGTCTGTTTTTTCCTACTGCATCAGGCTGTCAAGGTTCAGAACTGAAGGACATCAAAGAGCTTCTTCGTCATCCCTGCCCCCCAAACTGTTAGGGACTTCTCACGTGCAGGGCCAGTTCACACATCCTTCTTGGGTTGGGCATCCCATCTTCAAGGGACAGTCCCTGCCATTTCTTCAATACTCCATCCTCTTTGTGCTGAAAACTCCTCTCCTCCACACCCGCCCATTGAGCCGGGCTCTACCTAATGGAGCCACGCAGGATGAATTCAGTACTTTGCAACCTCAGTTCTGGAAATGATAGGCAACAGACTCCTCCCTCCTCCCTAGAAGTTCTCTGAACCTAAATGTATCAAGTCTTGAGTGCCCCGTGCCAGGACTACTTAGCCCCTCTGGCCTCCTGGTCACTCTCTGCTACAGGCTCCAAGTTGTCAGGTTCACTGAGAAATGTTACTCCCAGCATGCACTGCGTGGCTCTTGGGAGCATGCAGGGCGCTGAATGGGGATCATCCTCCTGATGCTGGAGGACTTCCCTGAGTTTGCAGAGAGCTGAGCGCCCGGGGTGTGAGCCGCCTAAGGACAGGGCTTCCCCCAGTGAATCCTACTCTGCTCCTTTCTGAGGTGCCACTGTGTCGCCTCATGCATACGAGCTGTCACAGAACTTTACATCATCCAGCCACTTGGCCAACAGTCTTCCCCTTCATCCAAGCCACTGATAAAGTCCACAGCACACAGCCAACAGCAGGTCCCCACAGCACAGCATCGGTGGCCCTTCTCCAGGCCGAGGAGGTCTAAATCCTGCTGAGCTGTTGTTTCCGTTCATGCCTAGCTTGATTTGTTCGATCAGACTGTGATTCAAGCACACCGGGCACTCCCTGAGCTGGGGACCCAGCCTCATTTCCCATCTCACCTTCTCCGTTACTAATCATTTTAAATAAACGTAGCTAAAGAAGACTGGCCTTTCAGCCCTGCAAGACATGTGCAGATCCTTAGCTCGGCCTGTGCGGTTCTCCTCAACCTGACTGATTTTCTCCTTTTCTCTGTGAGCCTATCATGAGCTCACTGCCTCCAGGAAGGCTTCCCTGATCATAGCACATAGAGGGCTCATATTCCTCATTCCATTCAGATGTACACTATCGGATCTCACTTACCTAAGCAACGTCTCTCCCCAAAGATCAAAGACAAAGAGCAGTAGGAGCTTTTACCACACGCTTCAGAACCAGCTCATACGGTCCAACCCGTGTGTGCTACGTCCTCTGTGTTCTCCCCACCTCTGGACCCTTTCTTCCTTTCAGGGACCTAAGAGGGACTGCAGACAGGCCATCCAGGATTCTGTCCAGGGCGGCCGCCTCCTCTCCTTCCTCCTGCAGGCTGTCCTGGGCCAGTCTGGCCTCACCCCCCGCAGTAACCCTATTCTATCTTCTGTTGCCCTGGTGGTCCACTTACAGATCCAGTGCCCTACACTCTAACCAGCGGAAGTCCTGGCATTCCGTTCCAGTGCCCTGCACCTGTGCTCGAGACAGAGGACAGAAAAGAATAGATCCAGCAAGCTACGTCATTGGATTTCAGTTTTCACTGGGTTCCATACTCCATGCAACCTTTCTATAGTTCCCGAGTCTGGAGCAAGAGGCTGGGGGCTTCTGAGCTTTGTCTCTGGCATCGTGAGGGGTGCTTGACCTGACCCCACCCTGAGGTGCCATGGTTTCCTCACATCACTGCTCTCAGTGTTTTCAGGGTTGTCTTCATGTCTTCAGGCACCTCCTCCAGAGGGTCTGGTCTCAGCTCCCCCATTCTCTTTCCACACATATGCATTGTGCAAAATAAAGGATTTCATCACGGTGTGTGGTGTGTACTTTGCTCATATGTATGACTCCCCCTGCCCCCCTCGTTCCACACGCCTCTCCTGAAGGCCTTCCTCTTACCCACAGGGACTTTCTTTCCTGGAATTTACATTTTATTCTTAAGTCAGCTGAGGGACTTTTACTGAAGTGGTAGAACAGGGAGTGGGGGAATAAAAAAAGCAGGCAGTAAAAACATCCAGGTGGGACTAACCTTATAAAGAAGAGGCCCTGGGAAGGGGTGGAGGAGGCCACAGAACACACACACACACACACACACACACACACAGAGGCATATACATATAATTATTGTATATATGTATATATTGTATAATTATGTTATTGTATATTATTGTATATATATATATATATGTAATATATTTGGGGCTGGAGAGATGGCTCAGGGGTTAAGAGCACTGACTGCTCTTCCGAAATTCCTGAGTTCAAATCCTAGCAACCACATGGTGGCTTACAACCATCCGTAATGAGATCTGACGCCCTCTTCTGGTGCGTCTGAAGACAGCTACAGTGTACTTACTTATAATAATAAATAAATCTTTAAAAAAAATATATATTTGTATGTATGAACACACACACACACACACACACACACACACACAGAGGTAGGCCTCAAAACCTAAGTAGCTTGGGTTGGGGATGTGGCATGGTTGTTAGAATGCTTTCCTAGCATGCACAAAGCCCTGGGTTCACATCCCAGCACCACATATAACTGTAATCCTAACTCTGAGGAGGTAGAGGGTGGAAGATCAGAAGTTGAAGGTCAATCTCAGCTACCTACTGAGTCTGATGCCAGTGTGGGCTACATAGACTGTCTTAGAGGAATCTGGCCTTATCAGGTGCAGCTGACTCTCATGCAGGTGCCCTCTGACCTCCACACGCATGCCATGGCACGAAGGCACTCAAATGCGGATGTAATGAAGCAGTGGTCGTCTGAGGAAGCCTGAGGATGTGTCACTCTAGTGCACAGAGCTGGGTACCCTGCCTAGCACCCATCCAGTGCACACTGTAAAGGAACCCAATGCCAATCATGCTCCAGTTGGGAAGTCTTGTCCTGGGGTCTCTAGAGTCAGGGTCTTTGAGGCAGAGGACACAAATGTGGACCGACAGAGTTAGTGACAGACAGGGGTTAGCTGGGACTTTAAAAGGACACGGTCACAAGTGAGACAGTAAACTCTGAGAGGTCGAGAGACTTGGGACCCCATCCCCAGTGTCAGGGTGAACCCCAACTCTCATGCATCACCAATTTCTCCTCCTTTTGGCAGAGTGGGCCCAGTTTCCTCACAGTAGTTACCAGAATTGAGATCTCAGGACTCTACAGCTGGTCCGTCCTAAGCCTTACACAAAGGCAGTTCCTAACAGAAAAGGTGGTGTCGCCAGCAAGGCTGTATGTACCAACAGTGTCACAGGTGGTTTCTAAACCGTGTGTGTCCTTCCCTAGCATTGCCTGCCAATGTGCAGTATCAATAGCCCCATGACAACACTCACCACAATCACACTGCTCAAGTCAGTTGCCAGCTTGTGACATTTAAGGCTTTCCGGGCTGCCCGTGTTCCCACCCTTGTCTGACTCAAAATCCTTTCTCAGTCTGACATCTTTGGTGTCTGGTCAAATCTGACCCACTTCTACGCCACCCTCAAGTGTGGCACAGCTTTATCTTTGTTCTCATCAGGGAACGCACACTCAGCCTAATGCTGCCCAGAGAGAAATGCAGCCCAAAGTCCCTTGTGAAGCAAGGACACTGAAGGTGAGGGACACGTCTCATCACCACAGCCCTTAGCACCTGTGACCTTGAAGGAACTCCCTGGTAGCCAGTCAGCCTAACCCAGCTCTCCACTTGGCCCCATTCTATCTTGAGGGACAGGCCATGGGCTTTGGTAATGGACAACCAGGAGGAGGGAGGGAGCCAAGGAACTTACAAAAGTGGGAGGCCAAGGTATGTTGAGCTCGTGGATGACCAGAGTGAGTGAGGGGCACGGAAGAGAAGGGGCTGTTTAAAACAGTATTGTTCCAAACACTACCCCTCTTTGTGGTGTTTCTAGGGGGGAAGCACACAGCCAGAGCTTCTGCGACATTCAGGGTTCTGCTCTGCACTCTGGGAGACAGAGGACAGGGAGTGGCCCAGGTCATGGGCCACTTCCCTCACAGTATCAGGCAGTCACAGTTAGCAGGTGTGAGGTTTCTACTCATGGTGTCCTTTCCTCAATTTAGATGTGGCCTGGGAGTCCCATAGGTCCCCTGGGCAAGGGTCCTGCACGCCATCCACTGGATCTCTGTGACAATAGTGTGTACCTCACTTTCCACCAGCACCCCACCTCCATGATGGAGAGACAGTCAACTACTGTCCTTCCCAACATAAAACAAGGACTTCCCCCAGCTCTGGCTCCTATGGAAGGAGGATGGGAGGTACTATACAGGGATTCCCCACAGGGTGCCTTCGGGTCCCCAGCCTGACAGTCTGTTTCCTTCTCTCTCATGCCCTCTGTGACCAGTGACCCTGAGTGTAGTTACTGCCGGGTAAAGCCAGGTCCACAGCTTCATGGCTCATGTGTAGATGCATCTACCATCCTGACCCACCTGACACACAGGGGTAGTTTTCCTGACCTGTGTCTCTAGCCCTAGTGGAGAAGCGGGGACTGGCTGCGGGTTGATTTTCCCTGTTCTGGAAAGGGCACAGCTGTCAAGGTCATACAGACGTTGGGCCCTGTGAAGGGTGGGTCACCCCTGGCTCTAGGAGGGGCAAGGCAGGCCTAAAGGCAGCATTACTAAGTTCTTGGCTCACTTGGTTATCAAGTCCAGCTGCGAGACACTGAGAGAGAATGAATGTACCCTTTGCGTTTCTTGGCACACATAAGGTGACGGGGGCATTTGTTACCATCCATGGCAGGAGGAACACTGGCCCCTAAAGATGCTTCCGTCCTACAGGAACGATATTTCACAAAGTGGATTTTGCAGGTGAGACTAAGGAAGGAGGAATCAGGGTGGCCATCCAAGCCGGTCCAAGGGAATCAGGGCCTCCCTAAGTGGGAGGGAGAGGCGGCGATGTAGCAATGGGACCGGTATTGCTTTGAAGATAGAAGACAAGGAACAGAGGAGCTCCCTCTCAGAGGGAGCATGGCCCTATCAACACTGTCATTGCAGCGGAAGGCATTTGGATGGCTCCCTGCATTTGGATGGCTCCCTGCTGCATGAGAATGTAATGAGTTTGCTGGAATTCCTTCCAGCAGCTGTAGGGAATGAATCCTGCGCTTCCTGAGGACACATATGAAGTCTCTTCTCTTTGAGACTACACAGCAAAGCTTCATCCCAGGAAGTGCTTAACAAGTATTTTTGGATCCTTGGACTTTACTACATGAAAAGCAGAATCCTGGGGTAAGTGGCAGAGCCGAATGTGCCGCCCACCCCCACCCCAGCTGGCTGCCCTGAAAATTTGGTCCCCAAAGCAGCAACATCAGGAGGGAAGAGTCACAGATGTTCTGCTGCCTCAAATAGATTGTCATTAAGTGGTGGATGGGTCACAATGGGGGGGGGCGGTGACTGTTTGTGGAAGAGCGTCCTCTGATTCACTTGCTGTCTGTCCATCCTGCCACCAGCACAAATCCCCCACTAGGTGCTGAGCACACGTGGTTCCATATTTTGAGACTTTAAAGTGTGTCCAGATCCCTGAGCCAAATAATGTCTTCGTTATCAATTACCCAATCTGTGGTATTCAGTAATAGAGAAAACAGACTCAGATACAAGCTCCTGATTCGAGAGATAAGAAAGGTGGTTAAGCGCCTTTAGGTACCATGTGAGAAGAGAAAGTCCAGGGTGAAGAGACCACATTCAGTCTCGAAAGTGCATCTTGCATAGAGTCCCGCGGACACACAAGCAAGAGGTGAAGTCCTGACTAGCACTGGGCCTGCCTGGAAGTGATGAAGGACTTGTTAAGTGTGGATGGCAGGGCAAGCTAACAGAGAAATATCCCAGGCAAGATTAAAAAGGCAATCCACATCAACATTTAAGAAGAGAGGAGGAGGAGGGGGAGAAGAGAGAGGGGAGGGGAGGAGGAGGAGGAGGAGGAGGAGGGAGAGGGGAAGGGGAGGAGAGGGAGAAGAGGGGAAGGGAGAAGGGGGAGGGGAGAAGAAGAAGAGCGCGGGGAGATAGCTGAGAAACTGGCGGCACATACTTGTCTTAGCACTCAGCAGGCTTGAGACAGAGGCTGGGCTGGGTTACATAGTGACATTGTCTCACAAACAAAAACAAAGCCAGAGTAGAAAGGCTTGGAAACAGGCAAGCTTGGTACCAGAACCATAGCTGAGATTTTTACATCTGATCCACAGGCGCAAGGCAGAAAGAAGTGAGAGAACTAAGAGAGAACTGGGCTTTGGAAACCTCAAAGCCAGTCCCAGTGACACACTTCCTCCAAAGAGGCCATCCCTCCTAATCCTTCCCAAACATTCTCCACACTGAAACACTCTATGGACGAGCCCATTCTCTTTCAAAACACCACCTGCAGGGGGAGGCAAGATTTTGAAAAGGAATTAAAAGAATAAAGAGCTATTTTGTTTAGCTTCTTCAGTTTTTAGTTTTGGTAAGGGGAGGGTCTCATGTAGCCCAGGCTGGCCTTAAACTTACTATATAGCCAAAACCAGTTTAAACTCCCGACCCTCACAAGTACCATCTCACTCAGATTCTTTTATTTATTTACTTTCTTTTTTTAAAAGAGTTTCACTATGGAGCCCTGATTGGCCTGGAACTCACTATGTAAACCAGGCTGGCCTCAAACTCAGAGATTTGCTTGCCTCTGCCTCCAGAGTGCTGGTATTAAAGGTAAGTGCTATAACTCTCAGTAATCTTTTCTTTTCTTCCTTTTCCTTCTTTGTTTCTTTCTTCTTTTTCTTTTCTTTTCTTTTTTGAGACAATACCTCATGTAGCCAAGGCTAGCCTGAAAGTCACTATAAAGACAAACTTGACCTTGAACTCCTGATTCTCTGCCTCTACACGGAATGCTGAGATTGGAGGCTTGTTCCACCACGGCTGATTTATGTGGTGCTGAGACTCAAGCCCAGGGTATCTTTGTGCATATCAGGCAAGCTCTCCACTGAACTGCTCCCCTAGAACTTTAATTACTACTAGTATTGTTACTGTTGTTTCTTTAGACAGTTTCTCTGTAGTTCCAACCAGCCTCAGGCTGGGTATTCTCCTGCCTCCACCTCCCTGAGTGCTGTGGTGTGGGAGCCCCCACATCTAGCTCTTGCTTGAGTCTATAGTGAGGGAAGATCAAGCGTGGGAAGAACCCAGGGGGCTGGGACTGAGGGGAAGAGGCCTGTCTGGGAATACAGAAGCAAAACAGTAGGCTGGGAAGACCCAGCAGAATCAGACGTGAAGAACTGGCGATGAGCACAGAGATGTCATCACTGCCCCCTACCCCCCCCCCCACCTCGGGTAAAGGATGGCTGTCCCTGTAGCTGTCCTGTGGTCAAGCTTTGACCACAGGCTCACCTCATGGAGCTTGTCAGCCTTCTGGGTCTGCTTCTTCCGGCTCCTCTGAGCTGCAACCCGGTTTTTCTCTCTCCTTCGAACCTTCCTGTCATCGTCCTTGGGGCTCTGGGGATGACATGTGGAGAGGTGAGACTCTCAGCCTCTTGCTTTGCTCACCGAGCTCCATCCGCGGCCCCAGTGGGCTACCTAGAGCCTTTGCTAAGGGGTAGCCATCCTGTGCTGGGGCTTTGCTTTTTATTAGTCTCCGCCCCCATCCTGAAAAATGTATAGAAAGACAGACTGTCATTTTAAAATGAGGAATATGAGGTCTGGGGTGCAGCTTAGTGGCACCACATATGTGTGGGATATGTCAGTCAGGCTCTGTGCTCCATACCCAGGACCACAAAAAAATAAAAATACTAAGAGACAACAAGGAATCAGAAACTCAGGTTGGGGAAGTTCTCCAGGTATCTCGGCCAGCAAGCGGGTGAATGGGAAGTGGAACTCAGGTCTGCTGGACCCCAAACCAACGTTCACAAACCTCTGCCCCATAGGGCGTCTGCCTGGAAGAGTGGTACTGTCACTGCTCATCTGAGAGTGAGAAAGACCAGGGTATGTGCTCTCTAGAACTTGCTGTGCACAGCCTACCACACGTTACAAGTCCTTCTGAAACTGTGCAGACCATAATTATGCCTTTATTACTAATCGCAACCACATAACTCTACCAGTACGTAGAAAACTCTGGAACACTAATGACGACACGTGGCTGACATTTTCTTTTCAGGGGGTCAGGGTTATTCCAAATGCAAATCTGTGATGTGTTTTGAGAGTTCTTAAACAAATATCCAAAAATTCTTCATGAGGCGGCATGAAGTAGGCAGGCAGAAAAAATGCACTCACCACAGTGTGAGCTTACCCGGTGGAAAGGGTTTGCTTTCCAGAACTGCACTAGACACCATCAGGGGAGGAAAAAAGAAATGTCCTTCAAGACTGAGTTCAAAAGGTGTCTAGATGGGGAGGGGGCTTAGTGACAGGTTCTTGCCTGACCCGGTGAAGGATTATACTCAGCCATGGTGACACCCGGGAGGCTGGCGTACAAACTCAGCGCTTCAGCCAAGAATCCTCAGAAGAGATAAGAAGAGACAGCAAACCCAACCCAGGAGCAGCAGGGAGGCATTGTTCAGGAGAATACAGGTGTTAAAACATCTTCCAGAAGTCCTCCTCCACCCTCCCCCTCCCTTCTTCAACAGAGTCTCATGTAGCCCAGGTTGGCCCTTCCCTTTTCTCCCTAGCTCTGGGATTGTACTTCTGCATCACTAAACCCAAAAGGTCTTGATAAACGTACGTAGAGAATCCAGGGGGGGACGGGCCATATAAACAACGTAACTGCAGCTTTACACCTATTCTGCCCTCACCCTCACCCGGTCCTCACGAACCCTATTATAAACATGATCCACCCATTCTTCCAACGAATGCAGCGAATAAGATCCTGCCCTGTACTCAGAACTCTGCTGGGCGCTGGGGACCGCTGCCCCCAGCGTCAGTCAGAATGACCTGAGATTTGACCTCACTGGATCTCCACTAGTGCTTGACAGGAAATAATGTCTCTTTATTCTCCAAAGCCAACACATCTCAGGGCAAGGGGCAGCATGCCTCCTGTCTTCTGGGAGCTGTCAATGTAAACTGGACGCATCACCTGTCACAGATGATCACACCTTCCCACTCGGCAGAAAGTCGAATGGAGACACAAATCACACATCACACACATGACCTGTGCAAATATCCTCAGGAGATACTAAAGATACTACAAGTTCATCGTGTAGGTGGGGAAACTGAGGCTCAGCTAGTCGAAGCAAATAGTACAAGGTCACTCCAACTACTTGGCTAGGACTTCCAGGGTCACCCTGGGACAGTACACATCAAGCAGAGAGTTGTGTGTGAGTGTGTGTGTGTGTGGGGGGGGGGTGACTACGGAAGATAAGACCTGGTCTACTGATAAAGAAACCAGGTGGCCAAGAAGTGTTCTTCCAACAATGGCCTCTCTATTTGGTCTTGGCTTCTTGTGACTACAGCTTTGAAAGTTGGGGACAGCAGAGAGGGCTGATCGTACTGGGGCAAGGAGTTTCCACCCGTGCTGGGGGTGGAGTCTGCCCACTAGAGACACAACCCCACACCCGCAAGCTGACCGGTCCGACGTTCCCCATGCGGATCTCAGCCAGTGGGTTGGATGCAGGGACGAACCGCCCCTTTAGGCTGAAACCGTAGTATCGGAGCTCCCGGCCCCCTCCCTCCAGCGCCCACAGGAGGCGAGGATGCAGCGGTCCCCAGCAGCGCGGACCCACGTGTCCGGCCCCGAGTCCGGAGGGGCTGCAGCCTTCCCAAGCGCTCGAAGCGCACGGCGGGGACTCACCTGGAGCTCTGCCCTCACCCTCACCCGGTCCTCACACCCGGCCCCCGCGTCCACTACCTGCGGCTGGTTCCCAGGCGAAGCCACGCTCCTCTGCAGCACGCTGCCCGCGGGGGGCCCTTGCGACATGCCGCGCGCTCGCCACACGGGGCGCCCTGAACGTGGGGCTCTGCTACCGGCGCTCCGCCCGCATCCCCGCACTCGCCGCCCCGCCCCGCCGCTTCCCGCTCTCCCGGCTCGGCCGTGCCCGCCTCCCCACCCCGCGTCCAGTCCCCGCCCGTCCCCGCCCCCCACTCCCACCCCGCCCCTGCTTCCTCCTCTCCCCGCCCTCTCGCCGCACCTCGGGGTCCAGGATCCCACCCAAGTCGCTGCTTTCCGCTAAAGGCCCTCTCTTCGTGGAAGTCACGTGGCAGCACCGAAGCCCACCCACGGAGAAGACCCCGAGCGGGTGGGGACGGGGTGCTGGCGCGGCGCCGTCTTGGACAGTCCTCCGGCTTCTCCTGGGAAGTTCGGGTGAGAAGCACCAGTGAGTGGCTCGGTGGCTTCACTGTCTCTTCGCAGCCTCCCCTTCGCGCCCCAGCGCGGGTCACCGGCGGTGGGGGGTGGACCCGTGGCGTCAGTGGTTAGGGACCGCGGCGTAGACCGTCCGCGCTACCGGGGCAGCGGGAGCCTCAGGACTTTTCTACCGCAGCGATGTCTGGTCCAGTGGGAGGGAGGGGGCGAGGTGACTCGGAGAGCGAGCGACTTCTAATGGAGGTGGTGGCGGCGGAGGGGCGGGGAAGGGCAAAAGAAGGTTGTAAGCCGAAAACCGTGAAAAGTATCCACCACGCTAGAAGTCCATACTTACCCATTCAGGGTTCCCACAGGCCAACTGCTTTTGCTTCTTCGAGATTAAGGTGATACCTACTAAAGACTAAAATGTAGGTTGCGGTGTTTATGCCAGACTAGGTAGAGACATCCCTCTTCACTTGCCTGCCAGGTTTTAAAGTACGAAGTCAAGATGAATGTGCCCAGCAAAGAAAAAAAAAAAACCCTAGCGGGTGCAGGTTTGTAGTCTGTGCATAGGGGAGGAAAGCCAACCACGAACTGGGGGACAGGTGGGAACCAGATCGTGGCCTTTCTCCTGCTCTCATTTTGGCCTACTAGCTTCTGGGCAGTGAGAGAGGTGGCCTTTCTGAGTCCCCACCCAGTGTGCATGGCTCTGTGCCAGATTTAAGACGTAAGCCTGGAGAGAGGAGCTTGTCTGAACCTGCCTGCGGGGCTTTAGGCACGAGGAGAGATGGTCTTGTGTGTTAGTAGGTCATGGCATGGCCAGTGTCCAGGTACCACACA
The DNA here is from genome assembly GCA_019843855.1 of Hylomyscus alleni. Classification (NCBI taxonomy): domain Eukaryota; kingdom Metazoa; phylum Chordata; class Mammalia; order Rodentia; family Muridae; genus Hylomyscus; species Hylomyscus alleni. The sequence continues at coordinate 15,120 of JADRCC010577489.1, forward strand.
TTACCAGCAGAGCCTTTCCATGCTGGGGGTTCTGCCCAAATTTTAGTTCTGACCCTCTTCTATCAACAACATAACGCCCGTGTGTGCATGCTCCGTGTTGGGGGGATGGGGGAGAAGAGAGACAGAGACAATTACATCTCACACAGTACACAGGAGGAGTGCACAGCCCAGCATCCTGCACTTGGTGTGGCTCAGCCCAGGACCTCTGTCCTTGAAGATTAAAGGACTCCGTTAACTAGGTTTGGTGGCCTAAGCCTACATTTTCTCCACACACGAGGTTGAGGCAGGGTTTTCACTGCGTAGCTTGCGCTATACAGTAACCTCCAGGCTAGCTAGAGCTATATAGCAGGACAAGATCTTAAAACAACCAAAGACTAGCAAAATAAGCAACTTTTGGGACAAGTGACCATAACTTTTAGACGTTTCTTCCTCCTGTGTTTAAGAATGGGGGGCGGAGGGGTGGGAAATCCTTGACATACCAGTGCACTCCCATGCGCCATTCTAGTGGGCTCCTTTCCTGGTCTTGATAAGCTACACCACAATCTAAGTCCTTCGGGGTCCTCCTAGGGCCAGCAGCAGACTTATATTGGCTTTCTTTTTTCTTTTCCTTTCTTTCTACTCCCCCATAACCCCCCCCACACACACACACACACACTCATACACACCTTGAGTTTTTCAAGGCAGAGCTTCTCTATGTTCAGCTCTAGATGACATGGAACTCACTTTATAGACCAGGCTGGCCTTGAACTTTCAGAGATCTGCTTCCTGAGCACTGGGACTAAAGGTGTGTGTCATCATGCCCAGCATGGAGTGGTCTCTTTCCCTTCATATAAGTCTGTACAGCACATGGGTGTTGGGTTCCAGAAGAGGGTAATGGAGTTCTGAATAGTTAATGGAGAGTCGCCATGTGGGTGCTGGGAATGGAACCTGGGTCCTCCCCAAGGGCAGTAAGTGCACTTCCCAACTCCAGGCACCTCTCCAGCCCCTAGAATCATCATCTCTTTTGCATGCTTTCTTAAACTTCTTGAGAAGGTTGATGCTGGCTTCTTTACACACTCCACATTTATAAAATAACATTCTATTTATTTATAATATCCCCATAATACTATTATAGTATGGTGCCAAGTTCATTTGCCACACTAGAATGTCAAGATGAATGCCAGCTTGGTCTATATATCAAGTTCCAGGCAAGTCAGAATTACATAGTGAGACCCAGATAGATAGATAGATAGATAGACAGACAGACAGACAGGGTGTGGTGGCACACACTTTTAATCCTAGCACTCGGAAGGCAGATAGATCTCTGAGTTTGAGGCCAGTCTGGTCTACATAGTTCTGCTTCAAAAACACAAAGACAAATGAATGAGAGAAAAGCAAAACAGGCTTCAAATCTCTGTTTTCTTTTGGTGTGTTTTCCCTTGAACTGGGAAGATCTGGTATGATTTGTCAAGTTCCTATTTATACCACAATGACCTTGAATCCCGTCTCTGAGGGGTGGGGGATGCACCATGGCTTCAGGGCGAGCTTGGTGATCCGAAGCTCTGCTGATTCACTTCACCAGATGGTTCTTTCCAATAACAAACTTCTCAGATGATTGACAGTCCTGTGAGCAGTTCACTCCTGCTGCTGTCTTTTAGGAAACTAGCTTTCTGGTAAGTATCCTGTCATGGCGTTTCTCAGAAAACGTCCTGTGGGTCTCTGGTGAGGCTAGGGAAGAGAAAGCCAGAGACAAAAAGGTAGAGACCACTGCACTTACCAGAAACTGCCCACTGTGTGTCAATCGCTGTGGGCCGGAGAGCCACACCTCAGGAAACTCACTGTCTAGATAGTCAGACGAACACACTGGAGTGCTTTAGTTGTGGTATGTCTCATGATGCGAGTATAAAGGCAAGGGCTGGAGAGGGCCAGTACTGGGATGGTGTGTTTTCAAACAGGGAAATCAATGAGGCTTCTCTGTAGGGCTGGGGAAACACCCGGAGGACGTGGCCCACTATGCATCAACACAGGAGCAATGTCCTTGTGGAAGTGCCTGGCTGTTCAAGAAACTCTAGGAGACTCCAGGGTCTGGAGTGGCAGCAGGGAGCCCTTCCTTCAGGGCCACCTTTTATTTGACATAAGATGGATTTGACATAAGGCTTGGTTAGCAGAGGTTTGGCATGATCTGACTTAAGATGTTCTGGGGTCACGTTGGTCACCTCACAAAATAGCAACACCAACTGAAGACCCAGTATCTAAAATGAGAGCCGGTGGGTTCCCTTCCGAACCGTAACAGCAACATTTACAGTGGGATAGTTAAGCCTTAGGAACAAACTGAAAGCAACAAGGAGACCCAGGAGATGAGGGCCATGATCCAAGAGACCTGAGGTAGGGCTGGGAAGACCGTGGAGGGCCGAGGACAGTCTATTGGGAGCTTTTTGAATGGAAGGTTCACAGTACCTCACAACCACAGGCCCACCCTGACCCAGAGTGGCCTTGTCTGTGTCCACCTGGTGACATGTTCACAAATGCATCACTCGCTTTTGCCACAGTGAACAAAATCCCCGTCAGAACGACCGAAGGGACCTGGGGAGATGGCTCAGTGGTCAGAGTGAGAGGCAAGCCATGGAACTGGAGTTCAGAGTCCCAGAACCCTTGTAAATTCAGAATGGGTGTGGTGGCCTACCCACAGATCCAGCTTTCTGAGGTAGAGACAAGGGATCCTCAGAGAAAAAAGGCTAGTAAGACTAGCCACATCGGTCACTGAATAATGATCAAGACTGGATTCTCTACTTCAGCCTCAGGCCTCACATGACCCCACACATGGAGATGTGCCTATGCATACAGGCACACCACACAGAGACCAGAAAATGGAATAAGGAATGGGGTGGGGGGAGGGAGAAAATACTACAAGCTTCAGAGGTTTCACTTGGTCATGGCACAGAAAATATAGTGACCGTCCATGGCAGTGGACTGCTGACAACTGGCCGGGAAGCAGGGACCACCAGTGTGACCCTAAGTTCCCAAAGTTCCGTGGCCTCTCAACACAGCGCCACCTACTGGGAGAAACATTACACAGGCTCCTGTGAAGATTATTGTCAGTAGTTAATGAACTTTGTAAAATTGGGATATTTTAATCACAAGTGGGCAAGGCCATTGTCTCTTTTCAGCTCACCATTCTGTAGACCCCTCGAGTCTAGCGGTGTTGAGGTGACTGGATGTGTTTGAGGGACCCCAGAAAAGGCAGGCTTAACCGGGGAAGTGCACACCTGCGGACCTATATGTGCTTCACAGACACTTTTGTGCAGAGACGGGTTTTTGCCATTTGTATGACCTCCAGGAATATCTCCACTGTCCTCTGGGCTAAACTATGCAATAGCATATGTTCTACTAAGACAAAAACACCTCCCACACAGCCCAGCACCAGAATTATGTGGGTGGTGGAGGGGAAATCAGATCTAAACTGAACACCCAAGCCTCCGGTCTAAAAATCCTGTGTCATCAAACAGAGCCCTAAGCATCTAAGTCCCTTCTTGTTTATAATTCTTCAAAACAGAGCTTGTTCCCTTCAGGAACTAAATGCAAAACAGCCTACACAAGTGTGAGTGGAGCTCTGGATCTTCTTGTGTGCTTTCTTGTTAACAGGGGTAACACTTTTAACAAAGCTTGAATATGACTTAAAATTTTTTATTATTATTTTAAGTGTGCGTGTTGTGTCTGCATGTGTGTCTGTGCCTGGTGCTTGGGAACATCAGGTCAGGTTGTTGGATCTTCTGGAACTGTAGTCACAGAGGGTAGTGAGCCAGGAACTAAACCTTGGTCCTGTGGATGAGCAGCTGTGCCTCTCTGGCTGATGAGTCACCTCTCCAGCCACTTGAATATGGCATTTCAGCTATTATTTGGAAGCACGCTAGAATATTTCAGTAAGCAAGTTAACAGAGGTAACTTCTGATTTGTCCATTTGTGAAGGATGGAGCACCTGTCCTTCTACATTGCTTACATAATAAAGAACTGAAGATTTAAAAATGTGTGAAACGAAGGAAAGGTGGAAAAGGGAACTTCGGGGAATTGCAGCCAGTGGATGTGTCGCAGATTCTGTGGGGAATCTCAGATGGCGCAAGAGAAAGTGGCTCAGTTAGAGGAATAGGTCAGTGCAGCTTGGATGGTCCAGGCATGAGGCAGAGTGGGCTGCAAAGCCACAAATGTACTCTCAGCTCTCCGCGCCACCACTTGGAACCCAGCTTGTAAGCCACCAGTTCTAAGAACTTCAACATGAATCACCGGACAAGAAATCATGAAATGTCCTGAAAAATTGCAGCACAGATGCTTTTAAAAAGTTAGTAGGGACTTTTCTAAGACTGTCAACTCTTAAAAAATTACATGACATTACCTCTCCCCCATACATACAAATGTCATGTGAAATATAAAATTATCCTGGTCTTTCTTTCTTTTTTTAAAAGGTTTATTTATTTTCATGTATGTGAGTACACTGTCTTCAGACACACCAGATGAGGGCACCATATCCCATTACAGATGGTTGTGAGCCACTGTGTGGTTGCTGGGAATTGAACTTGGGACCTCTGGAAGAGCAGTCAGTGCTCTTAACTGCTGAGCCATCTCTCCAGCCCCAGCCAGGTGTTTCTTAAATTATGCATTTACATGGCTGGATTATGTTTTTAGTCTCTGGAATGAGGTACTTGAGATCCATAGCATGGTATTGAAAAAAGAAAAGCAGCTAGTTAGAAACGGAGTGATAGACCCAGAAGCACCAGGAAGTTCATAAGATACAGTGTTTCCTCATCTGTCTGTCCTCCCTCCCTCTCTCCCTCTCTCCCTCTCTCCCTCTCTCTCTCCCTCTCTCCCTCTCTCTCTCTCTCCCTCTCTCTCTCCATATATATATATATATATATATATATATATATATAATGAGCTCTACCTTGTTTATCCTATATTAAAACTTTTTCAGACTTATTTTGCCTGCAGGTATAGATGTATACCAGGTGCACACCTGTGGCCAGAAGAGGGCATTGCATCACCCAGAATTGGAGTTACAGACAGCTGTGAGCCACTATGCAAGTGCTTGTGACTCAAACCTTGACCCTCTGAAGAGCAGCCAGTGCCTTAGCCGCTGCGCCGTCTGCCCACCAGACCTGCCAGCTGAGTTCCATATCCTTGCTTCTGTTGTCCTGTTTATGTTTATTTTTCCTGTCTAGTAAGTGTGAAATTTTATTCGCTGATCATATTAATTTGCCTTTCCATTCATTTTGGTGAGATCGATCATGAAATTTAATATTCTCTTTCCTTCCTAATTATAGGTCAAATATGTAGCTGAAAATTTTCCCAGTATCAAATTCCCTGTGAGCACGTGTGTGTGGTTCACGTGTGCGCACACACGTGGAAGCCAGAGGTGTACCTCAGATGTCATTTTCAGATGCCTTCTATCTTGTTTTTTTTTTGAGACAGGATCTCTCAGTGTCCTGGAACTCAGCAAGTAGGTCAGACTGTCCAGCCAGTGAGCCCAGGAATCCTCCTGCCTCAGCTTCCTCAATGATAGGATTACAAGTTTATTTCAACACTTCTAGATCATGGAGCGTGGTTCTCCTTTCCTGCAAGGCACTTATCTATGAAGGCATCTCCGAGTCAGAGTCACTGTTACTCAAATTTAACCCTTTATGAACTCTGCTCCTGCTTTGCTTTGGGTTCTTGTTTTGGAAGTAGACTGCTGATGAGGCCGAGCCCAGAAGTACCTTCCGACCCCTGTGTCTGTGTTCAACTCTCTTGTATGGCCCCCCCTCCCCACCCCTACCTCACACACTGCACAGCCAACACATGTGGAGGCAAAAAGCCTTCATTTCCTGATCAGTGTGGTTTTAGATGTTTGAGGTCTCGGCAGAGTACTTCCGGTTTATCTAATCTATCTGGGTTGATGCCCACTAGGCTGCAGTTTATAGCGCTGATGCTGCAGTTTCTCATGATTATTTTTGGCCCCACATGTTCTTCAAATATATTTCCTCTTACTCTTTCTTCCCTCAGCGGGGGCAGAAAGGCTCCAGCCAGCCCTTCTGTCTGCCGAGAACCTTCACAGAACTTAGCATGCCCAGTCTTGGTGTCTGAGCCCTGTGCCTAGGTCTGTTTTTGTCACTCTGAGGCATCCCTTACATGGCCTGTTTTCCTAATAATCACTTTCCTAGGTTATTTGAAATTGACCTTTCTGAGAGCCGGGAGCCACATCCCATGGCTTGGGGACATGGAGCCACATCCCATGGCTTGGGGACATGGAGCCACATCCCATGACTTGGGGACATGGAGCCACATCCCATGGCTTGGGGACATGGAGCCACATCCCATGGCTTGGGGACATGGAGCCACATCCCATGGCTTGGGGACGTGCTCTCTGGCCTGACGTCGTGCCGACCCTCTGACCTGGCTTTGGATCATCTTGCAACCAGTTCTCGCTGAGCCTTACAGCCTGTGACTGAGGCATGAACTTCCTAGTAAAAGTCATGGAGAGCCACACAGTTAGTTCCTGGAACTGGCCACTTTCTCGATGAATGGGGGATCCAGAAGGAAAAACAGTAACAGATTTCCTGTGTTTCCAGACATCCTGGAAAGTGTGGCTACAAAGAACAGGCTAGGGGCCCATAGGCTCCTCGAATGGATGCCCTAGCAAGGGACATGTCTGAGGACCATCTTCTTCTAGCTGGGGCCGCAGCTCAGTCGGGGAAAGGCTCGCCTCGTGTCTCTTTACCTTTCTACTGCTCTGATAAAACACAAAACAGCCTGGGGAGGAGAGGACTTGTTTCATCTTACCCTTGCATTCCATCACTGAGCGAAGCCAAGGTGACCTAGGGTCAGGGAATGGAGCAGAGGCCAAGGGGAACACTGCTGACTGGCTTGCCCTCCGTGGCCTGCTCAGCCTGCTTCCTTACAGCACCCAGGACCACCTGCCCAGGGATGGCAGCAGCCAGTGAGCTGGGCCTTCCCCCAATGAATCAGTGAAGCATTAATCAAGAAAATGCCCCGGCAGGTTTGCCCACAGGCCAGTCTAATGGAGGCAGCTCCTCCATCTGGGGCTCCCTTCTCAAGTGACTCCTTTGTGTCAGACTGACAGGGACCAGCCAGTGCAGCTAGAGTGCTCTCGGCCCTGGATGAGCCACGTGTGGTGCCGCCCTGCCTGCCATCACAACCAGGACTCCTGGGTCATTCTCGGCCACATGAGTCCCAGGCTAGTTTGGGAAACACAATTTAACCTGAACTCCTACCTCCCACCCCAAAGCAGCTCTGGGTTCTTAGAGGCAGCTTAGAAGCTCCAGGAAGTTGACATTCACCAAGTCACTCCCTCCTGTTTCCTCATTTCTTTCCAAGCGACTCCTAAATGTAGGGCCGCTGAAGCTGCTCACGCATCTTGGGTAGCAGAGAAGCCCAGAGATAAGGCCCTGGTACTCTGTGCCTCAAACTGAATCCTGCAGGAGTGGCTGGGAACGGCAGTGGCCTACAGTGTGGACGAGTCCCCTGCCAGGAGCACAGCCTGTGACAAAGCACCTGACAGTGCTAAACACCTGCAGAAGTGACTGGACCTTTTTTTTTACAAATACTCATCTGACTGGGTGAGGGAGGTACAAGATGTCCCTGGTTCTGGCAGCCTCCCAGAGCCTTGTTTGGGTCCTACTGCAGCAGGGCAGCTGTGTTCCTGGCCTGTGCTGTCACCAGAAACCATGTGACCCAGCGAACCCAACCAGGTAGTCACAGGTAGCCAGTCATGTAGCCCAGCACCTGGAACTCTTCCCTCATGCTGCTGAGGTACCCTGGACATTCTCACCCTTCCCCCAAACTATACAACCCTTGGTTCATCCTGAATAAACTGCGGATGAGCCCGCCCTGAATAAAGGTATATGCACAAGCTAAGGTCATCTAAGAGAGCTGTTTTATTAAAAGACTGTTGGAGAAGGCATTCGCCTGAAAGAGCTGGAACACTAAGGTTCCTCGGAGTCTGTCTGTCTGTCTGTCTCTCTCTCTCCTCCCTCCCCACCCCCACAGCGTTCACTCCCAACTGGACCTGGGTCCTGTCCATTTGAGTCCACTTCATCCTTCCAGCCTGGTGTGCTGCAGTGTCCGTACTCCCTGAGAGGAGAGGCAGATCCCCAAAGCACACTTAAGTGTGAAGGAGATGCTGAAGTGTGGCTCTCCACAACAGACGGCTTCTGGTGAGGTCCAGGAAGGGACAGACTCCATTCTACTTCAAGGGCAGGCCACTGAGAGTTTGACCATGCTCCAGTGAGTATACAGAAAACACAAAGTGCTTTTGTTTTTATTTTTTACTTTTTTTTTGGTGGGGGGTTGACAAGGAAGAACTGCGAAACTTGAAGAGAATCAATAAAAGTGTTATGTGGAAAAAAAAAATACTTACCCAAAGTGGCCTTCTGTCCCGTGGAAAGGGTTATTCATCACCTCTGCCCTTTATCTTACTTCATTATTTTACTTTCTAGTTCACGCCTCCTTCCAAAACACCCACAGTGGGCTTTTGTGGTCTCCCACCATTCAAGAGGATCTTGAAGCCACCTCTTCAAAGTCTTCCTAGAGGGCCTCCGTGTGGTCAGCCTCTCCTCCTAGACCTCCCCTTTTTCCCACAGAGTGTAAACTCTGCAGTTTACCTACCAGCTCACCACGGCTCAGGTAGATAAGAAGGCTGTCATCTTAGGGGATGCCCCCTGAGACGTGGGGGGATGTAACTGGTGACAGGGTACAGAGTGGCGAGGCTGCTACTGTAGACAGGAGGCTTCACAAATAGCCGTGGACACTTTACCCTTCAAACTTGAACTTGTGCATTTCCAGCGAGCCGTGCAGAACTTCACCAGGAGCTCCAGCAGGATTCATCCAACACCTGTCTGCTTAGGGACCAGCAGGAGGCACATACTGAGTGAAGTGCCACGAATGTAGTCTCAGTGAAGTTTGGGGGGAGGGGTTGTTTGCTGCTTTGTTTTTGTGAGACGGAGTTTCACTAGGTAGCATAGGCTGGCCTCAAACTTATGACCTCCCTGACCTAGCCCGAGTGCGGGGAGTCCTGCATCTGAGGGACAGTACTGCAGGGCTAAGGTGGTGTCTTAGTTAGGGTTTCTATTCCTGCACAAACATCATGACCAAGAAGCAAGAGAAGCAAGTTGGGGAGGAAAGGGTTTATTCAGCTTACTTCCACATGGCTGTTGATCACCAAAGGAAGTCAGGACTGGAACTCAAGCAGGTCAGGAAGCAGGAGCTGACGCAGAGGCCATGGAGAGATGTTCCTTGCTGGCTTGCTTCCCCTGGCTTGCTCAGCCTGCTCTCTTTTAGAGCCCAAGACTTCTAGCCCAGGGATGGCACCACCCAAAGGGGCCCTACCCCCTTGATCACCAATTGAGAAAATGCTCCACGGCTGGGTCTCATGGAGGCACTTCCCCAACTGAAGCTCCCTTCTCCGTGCAAGTTGACACACAAAACCAGCCGGTACAGGTGGTGTTTTCAGATAGTTTATGTTACGCACATGGGTGTTCTGACTGCGTGTACATGTGTGTGCCACATGCACGCTTGCTACCACAGAGGTCAGAGAAGGGCAGTGGATTCCTTGGAACTAAAGTTTCAGACAGCTGTGAGTCAGTGGGTGCTGGGAATTAAACCCAGGTCCTCTGGCACAGCAGCCAGTGCTGGTACTCTTGACCACTGAGCCATCCGTCCAGCCCATTTCCATGTGTAAGGTTTTGAGGCTGTTGTAGAAGACCATGAATCTGGTGGCAACAGTAAGCCACTCTTCAGTACCTGTGCCTTTGTGTGGTTCTCCACCTGACCCAATTTTGAGTCAGAGCTGGGTTATGAGTGTTTATTAACGGAGCAGGGTGGGGCTGGAGAGATGGCTCGGTGGTTAAAGAGCACTGGCTGCTATAGCATAGGACCGAGGTTTAGTTCCACAGCACCCACATGGAAGCTCACAAGCACCTGCAGCTCCAGCTTTAGGGGCTGCGATCCCCTTTTCTGGCCTCAGTAGGTATGGCACACACCGTGTGCATGTGTACATGTAGGCAAAACACGCTAAAATAGATACATCTTTAAACAGACTAGAAGTAAGGTGTCGTCAGAGGGCCGCTGGGCATGGGCTTTGGTGTCAACTGAGGCTGATGGAGCTGGAGCCAGTCTCTAGAGACCGGACATAGCCAGCCAGCCTTCAGAGTTCTTGAGACTGTCCCAGGCAGGGTCAGGAAGTCAGACAGTAGACCCATGTGACAAATCAGCAGCCCACTAAAATGACAATTAAAACTTTAGTTTCTTGGGCTGGAGAGATGGCTCCAGTTAAGAGCGCTGGCTGTTCTTCTAGAGGTCCTGAGTTCAATTCCCAGCAAACACATGGTGGCTCACAACCATCTGTAATGGGATCTGATGCCCTCTTCTGGTGTGTCTGAATAGGCGACATACATACTCACATACATAAATACTCACATACATAAAACAAACAAACAAATAAATCTTAAAAAAAAAATTTAGTTTTTCCAAAGAGAAAGGAGGGTGGATTAAACATGTGGATTAAATGTATGGCATGTGCTGTTCTAGAATGTGATGACTCAGTTATCAGGAAATCACTGGAAACCTTATTAAGTCAGTTCAGTGACTCAGCACTTCTTGAACTGGAGTCCCGGCTCTGGCAGCTGGAATATCCCGAGTCACAAACAGCAAACACGCATTTGACCTGAGGAAACCGGCTTTAAACACGTTTCCTTGCGTAACTGCCTCTACTTCTTTACATTAGCCACACCTGGTGCGTGGCAAATTCAGAAAGGTATCTTGCCAGCCTTCATTGGTTTGTTCTGCTGAGAGAAAGGAAAGTCAGGAGGCTGAGTGCAAAGCTGAGACCAGACTCAGCCTTAGCCGAGAGCCAGGCCTCTTTGTGCCTGCTCAGATGTCTGCTGGAAGACAGCAAGGGGCTTAGCCACTCTCAGCTCCAACTTTTCATCAAGACAGTGGGGGTGATGCTGCCCCATCTCAGGAGGTCTTAGCATCCCGTGGGAACTACTGGACGTGGACTCTGGCAGATGCTTGCCCATTACGCCCAGGACCGTGGCTTGGATCCCTAGCACCATAAAACTGAAGATAAACAAGTTTCCAGCATTCCCAGGTGTGGTGGTAAGGGACTAGGAGCTGGACAGATCTCTGAAACAAATTAGACAGAAAGAGGAGACAGGTTCTTACTATGTAGCTCAGGCTGGCCTCAAACTTGACATCCTCCTGTCTTAATCTCCTGTCTCAAAAATAACAAAAACAACAAAAGACCAGCCTGGACAACACAGTCATGGCCTATGTAAACAATCTTAATTATTTACACGCTACTTTAAACAATGCTATTGTCTGAACTCAGGGCCTTGAACACTCTAGGCAAGCACTGTGCCACCGCACTGGAGCAAATCTGTTCCTGTAACACTGTAATGAGATTTCCTTCCGGGAGGCACAAAAGAGGAAGTGGATTTCTTTAGGAAAATCACGTTTTTCTGAGGATTCAAATTCTGGTCTGCCATGTTAGCGGTCTCCTGCAGCTCCAGCTGAGGTCTCTGTGGGGGAAGCCCCTTTCACAGAGGATGCTTCCCCTGCTGCCTCAGCTGACACACACCCTTGGTTCACTCTCTTGGGGACCCAACACAGGCCCCCAGCTTGAAGCCACTGGAGTCCCAAGGAGGGCTAGCCTGGGGGTGCTGGGGTTGGGCTGGGGAAGCAAACTCCATCACCCCAGGCAGGGGGCTGTTTGTTTACGACTACCTTAATGTTCCACTGCAGTTTCTGGAAACAAAGCTATTTCTTGCAAACAGTTGATTCCACAGAACTTGCCAAACCCTGAGTTTCACTCTCATGTTCCCTCCAGAGGTCAAAGTGCACAGAGCTCTGGCTCCCCATCTCCCACAGATATGTGGCAGAGGCCCACTGGACAGGTGGGACAACTCCACCCACCCCCTAGGATCACTTCTGCTGAGTCCGGGAGTATGTGTGGTATGAGGAAGACACACACACGACTACTTCACTCAAACTTTGATTATAAAACTTCCCAACACGTAAAGAAGTTCATCTTCGACCAACAGTTAACAGCTTGTCACAGTCAATCTTACCTCCTTTAGGTTTTGTTTCTTTGAGATTTTGTGTGTGTGTATGTGTGTGTGTGTGTGTGTGTGACAAGGTATTGCCAGGCATCCCAGGCTGGCCTCAAACTCTCAATCCCTCTGTCTCTGCCTCCCAAGTGCTGGGATCGTGGACATGTGCTATGAAGCTTGTCTCCTTAATCATCTACCTTTTAAATAATTTTCCTGCTTGGTCATCACATCTACGCATCTCCATTCTGTTACTATAAAAGCTGCAGGAAGCTGGAGCAACAGTGCTTGGACCGTCCTGAGTCTGCGTTCCTGGGCTCTGCCCACAGTTGGCTCCAGCATCGACTCTATTTAGTCCCTTAGAGGGGAGAGTCCAGGAGGGTTCAGAACCTACTTCAGTTTTTGGTTACTGCAGTCTGACTCTTCAGTACCTGGATAATCCCCAGGCTCTTTGCCTCTCAATAGAACTGTGCAGGTTCTTCCTTGAGTTCTGATCAAAAATACTGTCTGTATGTCTGTATAAATGCTGTTTCCTAGGTAACCTATTTGCAAGCATGGTTACACTTCCTTCCTTAGATAAGTAACCTACCTATTGCTTTTACTATATTTGCTGCCCAATTTGTGATCTTGCCCGGGTTCTGGAAGTCCCAGAGTATAGCAGGGCATTCGCCGCCAGCTTCTGGGGAAAGCCACATTCACGTATTTATCCTAGCAGGCTGGAAGAACCAAAGAGTCAGTGGGTTCATAGAAGGAGACTGAGCCAGGAAGTCAAACAGCCTGCTCCTGTAAGAACCACACTCATCCCTGGACGAAGGTGATCCCCATGGCCTAATGACCTTCTGCAGGTTCCTCCCACCACCTCTCCCTTGGTGTTGCTCTGGCCCTCTTTCTGCTTCTCAACGTTCCTCTTTTGAGACAGGCACCACCTACACCAGTGCCTTTTGAGTGAGCCACTCGATGGCTTGGCTATCCTTACCAAGATGGCACAACCTCTGCTGTAAAAAACACTTCATGGCTGCCCATGGCTGCAATCCTAGTACTTGGGAGGCAAAGGAGATGGTTTTGGTCTACATAGTGAGTTCCAGACCATCTCAAAAATGAAAAAGTGTATGTGTGAGAGAGACAGAGACAGCAAGAGGGAAGGTGGGGAAGGGGGCAGCACCCATGACAGTGCACAGGTGGAGCTCAGGGACGGTTGGTGAGCATCTGTTGTCTCCTCCAGCATGTGGGCTCAGGTGGCAGGCTTGGTGGCAGGTGCCCTCACATGCTGTCCCATCTCATCAGCCCTCAACTGTTGCTTATGGGATTTGCAGTCTTCTTGAGATCTTGCTTCCTGGAACTTAGTTTGACCTTTTGTTTACATTTTGCTGACAGAGATTTTTTTGTTTTGTTTTGTTTTTTGAGACAGGGTTTCTCTGTGTAGCCCTGGCTGTCCTGGAACTCACTCTGTAGACCAGGCTGGCCTCGAACTCAGAAATCCACCTGCCTCTGCCTCCCAAGTGCTGGGAGAATTTTTTTAAAAGTGTGTATAGGTCTTGTCTTAGTCAGGGTTTCTATTCCTGCACAAACATCATGACCAAGAAGCAAGTTGGGGAGGAAAGGGTTTATTGAGCTTACTTCCACATTGCTGTTGATCACCAAAGGAAGTCAGGACTGGAACTCAAGCAGGTCAGGAAGCAGGAGCTGACGCAAAGGCCATGGAGAGTTGTTTCTTATTGGCTTGCTTCTCCTGGCTTGCTCAGCCTGCTCTCTTATAGAACCCAAGACTTCTAGCCCAGGATGGCACCACCCACAAGGGGCCCTACCCCCATGATCACTAATTGAGAAAATGCCCCACAGCTGATCCCATGGAGGCACTTCCCCAACTGAAGCTCCCTTCTCTGTGATAACTCCAGCCTGTGTCAAGTTGACAGTACAGGTCTTTTGATGGTCTGTCTGTGAACCACATGTGTGCAGTGGCCAAGAAAGCCAGAAGAGGGCATCAGATCCACTGGACGGAGTTACAGAGTTGTGAGCCACGATATAGGTGTTAGGAATCAAGCCTGGGTTCTCCACCAAGGGCTCTTAACTGCTGAGCTGTCTCTCTGGAGCACACAGAGAATTTTAAGACCCTCTCCAATTCGGTCTTCTTTTTCCAATAGAGACAGAAAGTTCTCAGTTTCTCTCCTTCGGCTCCAACTGTCTTTTAAGCTTCAAAACTTTCATCTTGCTAATCCCTGGGCTCAGAAGTAGTTAACTCCCTTCATTACAGTGTTGGCCACTCCAAACGGCTGGTCTATACCACTGTGCTTAAGGGCAAGACTGAGCTTTACAAGACTTCAAGCCTCATTTGTCTGCTGCTTCACCTGGAAATACACACACACACACACACACACACACACACACACACACTTCAAAGTAAATGTTATATATTTACACCCTTGTTATATAACAAAGTAAGTGTTATATCACAGAGGTTCAACACCGTCAACATTTCTTATACACTTGCTTAATCTATCCATCCCTTTTCTTTAAGAGCAAATCCCAAGCCATGACGTCATGTAACTTTATCAACACATATCTTAAAATGCAATAAAAATCCATTATGATTAACATTTCTTTTTTACTTGTGGCTTTTTTACATGTATTCTACAGTCTGGTTTTATATAATATGAGCATACATTGCAGTCTGTCTTATGAAGGCTGACAGTGGGGTATGTGGACAACCAAGACAAACAGCATTTCCCAGACTGGCCGGGAGAGCTGTAATGATCCCACCACATTATGCTGTTGGCCTGCTCCTCCTCAGCAGGCTTCTCCACCGCAGCATCACTGGTCTTGGAGCAGATGGTTAGCTGTGCTAGCCATCAGGACATCTAGTCACTAGGTGATGATGATACACCCATGCCTCCCAACCCCCCACCACACACACCTTAAGTTATGACAGGCAAAAACACAATTACCACAGGCCTGCTGGAAAGAAAACCCCCATTAAGAACTCCTGTTTTAGCCAGGCAGTAGTGGCACACAACTTTAATCCCAGCACTTGGGAGGCAGAGACAGGCGGATTTCTGAGTTCGAGGCCAGCCTGGTCTACAGAGTGAGTTCTAGGACAGCCAGGACTATATAGAGAAACCCTACCGCCCTCCAAACAAAAACAAAAACAAAACAAAACAAAGAACTCCTGTTTTAAGTGGGCCCCAAGGACCCTTGGGGTTCTCTGCTCACGTAGCTTCTGCACTGAGGACAAAACAGCTCTCAGAGCTCACTACTAAGCAAGTGCTTTAAGCCACAGACAGGTTCAAGTCACTCCAGACTCCCCTGAGCGTGACCTCAGAGCCCAGGCGTGCTTTCACCATTTGACTTTATAGGTCCAGCCAGAACCACATAGGGGGAGTCCCCAAGCTCATTCTCCCATCTTGCTACATAGCTCTTGCGTTAATGAATCCCACCACACTGTCTCCCAGCCTGCTGTCCTAGCCTTGCCTGTTTGGGCACTTCTCAAGCAAAATCAGTCACAGCACTTTAATGCCAGGAAAGGCTCAGGAGGTGACAAACAGTCACCTCCTGGAGTTGCAAAGTGGTTTTAGGGTGAGAGCTAGTTCACTCTGAAATGCAGAGCACCAGCCTGCTCTCCCATGAAAGCCAGTACCAAGAATGCCTTGTTAGCTGGAAAAGGCACAGTGCCAAGATTCTGGTCTTTATACATTACTTTAAAAACCCAAACACTGCTCCATACAATTATTAACACTAAATCAAATTTTAACTAAAGCAGAACCTGAGTTCCATAAAGCAGCATCGTCATAAAGCTTTCCCACCCGAGGAAAGCAGACAAAGATGTTCATGCTCAGGAAGACATAACGAACAAAAGTCATACAAAAGTCATGATCAGTAAATCCCTCTGAAAATGGACATGAGTACAATCACCCGAAAGAGAAAAGACGGCAAGCTCCACGGCCCTGTCTGCAATGCACTGGGTAAGAGGCACAGGCACGCTGTAAGAGGCTGTGTTCAAGTCTCAGTGGAGGTTTGCTGACACCGCCTGAGTCTGACACTTTATCTCGGATATACAAATGTCCATAAGAGCAGTTTACTCTGCTTAGATCTGTGGTAGATGACATGTCAGTCAATCCTAATACATACTTTTAACTAGAAGGATCTATTTGGAAATAAGGATTTTAAAAGAAACTATCAGTTTTCAGCCAAATTATGTTCAAAGATTTATGGAAATAAAAATGTAGGCAGGAAATAAAGACTCTGTGCCCCAGGTTTTCTTTTTAAGAATATTTCCTGCATAGATAATAGCCTTCTCTTATCTTTAAACTCTAAAACCTCAAATTTATGACCATGGCCCAAACCTAAGGCCAGGCCCACTTTCTGTGCATTCATCTGATAAACTGCCTAGACATGCACACGCTGCCGCACAGAGCCAACACCAGCTCTCAAGCCGCAAGGACACCTCAGAGCTTCACACAGAGTTGTGCATCAACAAAACCCCTCAGAGCACATCCCTGGGATGTCTCAAAGCTGCAAGGCAGCCAAGACATTTGAGGCCACCGACAGGTCTGTGGCCACCGACAGGTCTGTGCAGGACTGGAAGAAGTATAGCACTCGGCTGTATTCCAGGATATCACAGTACACGGGACCTAGACAGAGTCAATTACTTTAAGTCAAGTCACTCAGGCATCAGACTGTGACCCAAATGTTGGCAACATTGACTTTCAGCTCCCCAACAAACAGCTCACATATCGAGATTAATTCTCTTCAGCCGCAGCGGGTAGCACTTTCTCTGGGCACAGTCTGGGGCTTGCTTCCTCTTTAGCACAATGTTGGAGGCCTTCCTGGCTCCAGTCTCGGTTGGTGTGGTCTCCAC
>JADRCC010577490.1:3119-36292 GCA_019843855.1 Hylomyscus alleni
TGTTGAGGAAAGGGCAAATGGACAAATGCTTATTGTGCATCTCTGCTTTTGTAGGCTTCAGAGTTGCCCAACTAAACTTGCCTATGGCTGCCAAATGGAAAATCCCTAAAGCTGAACATTGGAGAATGTCTCACTGCTACAGGATCGTGTTTTCTGGCTTCCTCTGGATTTTGGAATTCCTAGGTTTGACAAGATCACGGAAGCCATGTACCATGACTCTTTCCAGGTGAGAATGCTTATATCATTCAATGGCTGCATTTACTGTGCTGGTAAAGCTCCAAGTGACAAGGCCTTTTCACTCTCTGTTGACTGCACTGACATAAACTGGGGAGCCGGTTTTCCCATTTGTCTGTATTTGGTTTTTAGAAATAAACCAAGTATCCTCTTTCTTGCAGGACTCAAAGGAATGTTGGATGGCTACCCTAGTCTGGAAGTATTGCCTTGGGATGTTGCAAATGGAATGATACCACACCCTAATCATCCTAGATTTGACTTCCAGGATTATCATTCATCAGTTGTCTGGCAAATTCTCTCCTTCTAGCAGATATGTACAGGTAATAAAACAGGCTAAACTTAAAATTTTTCTATAATGGTCCATACACTCCACAGTATATATTCTTAGGCCACATGGTGATCAGGAAAAAGAATATAGTAGAGTCAGGTGGGAAGCACTCAAGGATTTAGTTCTATGTATGACTCACCTGTATGCCCATATCTTTTCACTGGAGGTCAGAATATGTTTCAAGATTCCATTCTAGCTCAGTTCTGATCTATAGGCAGAATGACTACAGTCCTGAAGATAGTGATATTCAACAATATTAATATTGATATTCATCCAACTCATTGGAATTTATGCATGAAGGAAGGTTAGTGTAGTGGTTCCTACTAGCCTTCAATTTTAGATTTTAAAAAAGATTTACCTTATTTCATGTGTCTAAGTATTGTTCCTGCATGTATATAAGTGTACTGTATGCATACCAGATGTACACAGAGATCAGAAGAGGGTACTGGATCCTCTGCAACTGGACTAATGGATAGTTGTGAGCCATCATGTGGGTGCTGGGAATTGAATCCAGGTCCTCTGCAACAGCAACAAGTACTCTTAACCACTGAGCCACCTCTCCATCCCCAATACTGTCTATTTTATATATGAGGAAGGTGAGACGAAAAGTGAATTTGCCAAAGTACTCAGACCAGTTGGTGGGGGGTGTGATTCCACGTAATCAAATGTCGTAAATTTCTTCTCTTTAAATTCCTCCAGTTTTCTAAAAGTGCTTTAGTTTTCAGCTCTGATGCCAACAGTCCATTTTGATAGAGAATAGGGGCTTCATTATTAAGACGGGTGGTGTACCTAGAACTATGCAGACTCCTGGGGGTGACTGATCTTATTTATGATCTTACAACCAGAGTTCCATTTATCTGTCCCTGCAGGCAGAGGGTTGACACAAATGACTGTTCTTATGCTTGCTCTCTCTCTCTCCCTCTCCCTCTCTCTCTCTTCCTCTCTCTCTCTCTCTCTCTCAAATACTCTTAAGATATTCACTTTTCTCAATCTTCCTGCAAGAAGCCCTCTGTCTATCCCATAGCCTCCTCATTAGCTGATTAAAACACAGACAATTTTCCTCTTGCAAATACTAAAAGGGAATGAATGGGACACAAACTGAGACAGGAGAATAGTCAGATTAATAAAACACGTGCATATGGAAAAGCTGCACGTGAGGTTTGCAGGCGGCAGGAAGAGGGTGGGGGAGGTGCTGAACTCAGAACCCTTGTACTCTGCTCCCCACATGCAGTTTTCTTATCTTGGTTTCTTCTCTCTCTGCTCTCTCTCAGGGTAACAGTTGTGTGTGTTTCTTGTATCTGAGCTGACACAGGAAACCAAGTACTCTGTGTTTCTATAAACTATACTCCCAGAGAGATAAAACATCTAGAATTTAAACAATACCACAAGCGATTAAGAATTTCTGGTTGTTACAGGTATCCCTACAGGACTCCAGCAGCCAAGGTCGAAGTTTCCAAATCTGGCCCTTGGAGAAAGGAGTTTCGCTTCAGACATCAAAGGTAAGGCTCTCAAGTCAATTTATGCTCTGCTGGGTTGAATCAGTCAGGATACAAATTAAGGTCCATAGATTTCAGTGACAAGGAGGAAATGGTTATGTAAATACACAAGTATTAACATCAATCTGTATTAAATTATGTAAACATATACATCTTCTGAGGTCAGCATAGATCCTCCTCTCTGAGCGGGGCTCTACTGAAGCATCGCTCGAATCTGTTTGGAAGTCGATTCATCATTCAAGTGCTTTGTAGTGAACCTGAGTGGGAAAAGAGAGTTTGATGTCAGGGCTTGCCCAGTTGAAATTTGTAAATAAAAAAAAAAAAAGCATGGGCTCATTTCCTTAGACAAAGAGCCATATTTTGGTGTTCATTCTATATACTTTCTGCAATTTTTTTTTTAATTTGACCTTGATTAGTTTTGTTGTGTACTCCAGATTGACTCTCTGTAACCCACAATGGCCTCAAACTCTTGGAAATCCCCCTGTCCCAGCCTCCCTATTGCTGAGATTATAGGCACACACCACAATGCCAAGCTTCTAATCAGCTTGTGTGATGATCATTAAAGTCATTAAAAAAAAAAATCTCATCAGATGATTACACAAAGGAGACAAAACTGATCTCATTTTCTATGAGACAAAGTTCACAGCACTTAGGTCAACATCTTGTCCTTTGAGGCTGACCAAGCTGCATTACAGAATTCAAATTATGGCATCCGGAAATTTAAATGTTGATGTCTATCTACTGTAAGGGCTGTGCTTATCCCCACTGCAACCAGGGGGCACAAGTGAGGTACACAAACAAAAGTGTATCTAACGCATCTCATTTATTACTCAATCTTGTGTGCAAAGAAATGTTAAAAAAAAAAAAAAAGATCTGTTATAAAGCTTTGACCACATGGCAGGCACTCTGTAAAAGATCCCATTCCTGTCACAAATATCTCTTTAAATGAAGTAAGTGACTTCATTTCACAGGTGAGACGGTTGAGGGTCAAGGAGATCCAGTGGCTCACTCTGAATCTCACAGCAGATGGTTTTGATTTGTGAACCGTCTGTGACTTTTGACTTGAGTCTAAGACTGCTGCCTCAAAGGCCTACACTCTTCGAAGTTCATCACAGATCTCCAGGAAATACAAATTCCCACACTGGGCTGGGACTCGTGGCTTGACCCAATGCCCTGATCTCCAGGATGTTTTGGCAGCTAGAACGAAACTTGAAAGTTTCAGAAATTCAGAAGTTAAAGTCTTCTTAATGAATATAAAAGGCCAGCCTGGCTTGCTTGCAGTCTCCTTTGGAGAAAACCTAGGATTCTGGAGGCTCATAAGACACACATATTCTCAAAGATGATGAATTGGCAACTCAGAAAAATAGCAACTTGAGTGTCTTGAGACTGCTGATTTCTTTGTCTATTGAGGAAGGATAACAGGTCAACCGTGGGTCTAAGGGTTGCAGCGGTCACATGCGATGTGACTGGAGGTAGACCACTGCACACAGAAATGAGTGCGGCCTCCCTTCTCTTAGACTTGTTTACTGCGAGTATTTATTACATTGCATGGAGCTGAGGGGAACAAAAGGCTAAGACATCAGGGTCCATAAGACTTCCAGATTGAAATCTTGCAGAAGGATGATTTGTTCAATTCAGCGAATTCCTTAGGATGCAACCTAGCTAAAAATAACAATCTCTTCCTTGAAGTGGATTAAGCAAATGTATCCTTGGGAAAAGTGAACAGTGCCTAAGGAGTAGAAATAAGCTACAGCTGGCTAAATGTTCAGGCATCCAGCAGTGAATAACGGGATCTCAGGTTCTCAGTTCTGAGACTTGTATGTGGGAGCTCCTTGGGGAGCCAGGAAAACACACACACACACACACACACACACACACACACACACACACCAGAGGTGCTTGAGCTTCCAAGCCAGAGATTTTTTTTTTTTACCGTGCCTGGAAACTCCCCCATCTTCCTCCTACGAAGCCAGGGGTTGGGAGCCCTGGGTGAAGATAGACATGAGAACTGGATGCTTTCCTTCTCAGGAGACTCCTCTGTTCACAGAGGAGTCTCATGGCCAAGAGTCATGCCTGAGACCCATGGGGCCACTCAGATCCAGGTACTTGGCCCGTTACTGTTATGACATTGAAAAGTTATTTGAGTGCATAGATCTGCGTAAAGGCATAGGCTCATGCCTTTAATCCCAACACTCAGGAGGCAGAGACAGGCAGATCAGTGAGTTCAAGGTCAGCCAGGACTACAGAGCTTGTTGGAGCACAGTCAGGGCTAAGCAGAGACACCCTGTCTTGAAAACCCAAAACCTTTAAAAAAAAGTTGCCTCAAATTCTCCCATCTGTAAAAAATGAATAATAAAAATGGTGTGACTTCCAAGCCTTGTTAGGAAGAGGAGTGATGTTAAAATGAGTGAAGGGCTAAGACTGATAGGTTGGTGCTCAGAATCAAACACTCGCATCTGCAATGGGTCTGCTAGGGCACGTGCTCTATCAGCCTATGCCAGAGACAAGCTTACCTGAGAGCATTCAGCAGCCCTTCCACACTGTCTGGGGCCTGTTCCTTCAACACCTTTATGCAGCCTTTCATCTGGAAGAAGAATGTACAGCATTTTGTTACTCCCCTAGTAATCCTGTGCACAGTGACATCTGTCCATACAAACAGCTCTCCAAAGTACCAGCACATGCAAATCATGAACGAATTTCTCTTCTCTCTCACAATGACGCATCGTTCTTCCGGATTTCTCAAGAGTTCTGTATGATTGCAATCTCTATTGATTGTCATCCCTCACCACAACTGGACATCTCATTGACTTTGGGAAGAAACACCTTGCCTTGTACTCTGGAGCTCATACCAGGAATAGAAATGGTTTGTCTTGGCCCTCAGTTGAGATTCACTAAGTGTTCTACTCACTCAGTAATTTAATGCTTTGTCTGCTAAGGATGTTTTTCCTCTTTGACCTGTTGACTGTCCCATCCTCAATATTTTGTAAAGTCTCAAGTTCAACAGCCCTAGAAAACATGTATGTATGTATGTATGTATATATGTATGTATGTATATGCGTATGTATGTATGTGTGTGTTTAAAGGTACACGTGTGTTGCATGCATGCACAGATCAGAGGACAAGCTCAGCTGTCATTCCTGAGGTATTGTCAACCTAATTTTTGAGACAGGATCTCTTTGCTTACTTTACTTGCAGATTAGGCTAGGCTAGCTGACAAGCAAGCCTGAGGATCTTCCCATCTCTGTTCTAGGGCTGGGAATGCAAGCTTACCCAAAATGTATGTTTTGTTTTGTTTTGTTTTGTTTTGTTTTTTAAATAACTTCTGGGGACAAACTCCTGCCCAGGGCTTGCAAGGTAAATACTCTACAGATTGAGCTATCCCTGTGGCTCCGAGGTAGTCTCTACTTATTTGTGATCCCAATATGGCTTTGTACTTGTTAGATGACTCTCAATAGACTAGCCCCCAAGTGAATAATTTGTCTCTCACACTAGACCAGAAACTCCTATATGTACAGGTCTGTGTCTTAACTGTCTCTGAGAAGACTGGCAAAGGGCAATTGCAAAGAATGTGAAACTTATAGAGGTCAAATGCCTAGTTTTTACCCATGCTGTTTTGTAATTTGCATGAAGTTCCTTAAGTTTCTAAGTTTTCTGAGGCCTTGGAATTAAAGCTATCTAATTGTACCCTGAAAAGTAAAATCTACATAGATTCTGTCATTTTATGCATATCCTACAGTGTTTTACTTCTCCTTTGGAAAAAGCAAAGATCTTTCTATAAAAAGTCAATCACTTATTTTAATCTGCAGTGTGTGGGCATCTGATGAGTTTGGTTGTACCAACAGCTACTTGCAGAGTGGTAACTTTTCAATATCTCCTGTGGTTATACTTCTAATATGCAAATGTTTTATGGTAACAGCTTGATAGATTCAGTCAATTGCTGAAGGTAACCAGGACTGAGAAGCATGTGGAGGTCAGAGAAGGTCATGGTTAACTACACCAGTCTATTAAAGATACAAATTTGGAGAGAGGCTATAAGTATACCAGTTGTGTGCCACCTTGGGTCTGTGATGGCATCAAGCCCAGAAATGCAGAGAATTTTGTCCTTCTTCCACTAGATATGGGGGTCTAATGGGAGGAGAGAGACAGGCAGCTCATTATCAGAGTGTGATAGGTGTTCTTGTGATGACATCCCGAGGGGCAGTGAGAGCATAGATGGAGAAGGAGGTAGAAGTGCAGTGGGTACTCTGGAGGAGTTTCTAATTCTATTTCCGGATGATTAAAGCCATGGTGTGAATAACAAGAAACTGTCAGAAATGCATTCAGGGCCAGAGCCAGTGTGGGTTTAGCAACACAGTCGAAACTTGGAGGCTTTTCCTTGTAGAAAATACCCTTGGCAGGTGTTAAGCATTGAATAAATATAGTGAGTATAGAAAATGACAAGATGAAGCAAAGACAGAAAGAGAATGATGAGTGGAAAATCCTCAGGATATGAGGGGTGGGAGTAACAGTGAGCTGAAAAACAAGGGGTGGTGATGGAGAGTCAGTCCCTAGTAACTTATGAGTATAAGGAAGGGGGACACAGACAACACCTAGGATCTGAGGGTGACAGCTCTTGGTTTCTTCTAGCTTAGATATTCAATGAGAAAAAGAGAGACTATCTGAAATAGGGTTAGCAAGGGAAAGAGAACCTGTGGTTGGGAACTAGTCATGCTTCATGTCTCCATAGCAAGTGTGGTCTGGAGTTATGGGCAATGTCTTGGCTAGGGAGAGAGGTTAAGGTGTGATTCTTGGGGCATCACCTGAGAACACTACTTCGTCCCTGTCTTCCCTGCCACCAAGACTGCTGCCTGGACTCTAAACAGCTTGTCATCTCTGTGTCCTAATGATTTTGCTCTGACTCTTCCTTCCCTCTATCCATCTGAGAAAATCCTTGATGGACTGCCTCAAATACCACCTCCTTGCTGTTGCCTCCAAGCAGACTGTTCTCTCCCTCAACTGCTTTCTAGAGCTCTCTGCATGTCTCTTCTGCAAACCAGACCTCACCCTTGGTGTGTGCACCCAGTACCACTTCCAGGGCCTTATCCTAATGTCCTAATGTCCCCAGAACTTATCAACCCAGCACCTATAACTGATCGTTTAGAAGCAGAGTGGTACCTGGAAGGATAGACCCACCTCAGATGTGTCTGGTGCTTAATAAGCCTAAAACCTTGTTCGAGGCACATGCACAGTTCAACATCTACTGGCCTTTTTAAATCTACATTACTCAGCAGACTTGAAGAATGCCCTTGAAAGCCAACATAGTCTTTGCTTGGGAACAGAACAGATTCAGTAAATAGTATAGAAAGCCAAGCTGTGTAGGTGACAAGGGTTGAATAGATGGCTCAGTGGATAAGAACACTTGCTTTACAAATATGAGGAGTTGAATCCAAATCCCCACAACTTTGTACAAGTGCCATGTGTCCATGACCCCAGAACTTCTGGATGGAGATAAGGGGGTACCAGGAACAGACTGGCCCCGCAGCCTAGCCAACTCAACAAGCTTCTGGTTCTATGAGAGAGCCTGCTTCCAGGGGATAATGAGAAGAACCATAGCCCAGGGAATCCTTATATCCTCTTCTGGCCTCTGTAGGTGTGTGTGTGAGTATGTAAACCCACAAACATATGTGAACACACACATGCACAAAATCACAAAGAAAAAGTTAGGAGGATAAAGGTCTCATTTTGCCCAGCATATTTTTAGTTGTTGACTCTGTGGCAATTTAACAAATGGCCAACCCAAAATGCCATAGGCACTAAACTCAACTCATAGCCACATGTTAGAGTTTTTCAATAGTTACTTATACTCAATCTGTAGTGTAAGAACTTTAAGCCCCCACAATGAATACAATCAACCTTTTTATTACAAGGTCGTCATAATATACTCTTCTGAAACTGAAATATATTTTGAAATAGTGCACACGGCAGGATTCTAATTTGCTAGGCACATCCACCCCTCAAAATACAAGGAGCTGTATTCATTTCTCTCTGCTTCCTAAATATGAATGTAGAGTACCAGGCTGCCTCCAGCTCCTGCTGCCATCCACCCATGATGGACTGTGCCCTGACCTGTGAGCCAAAATAAACTCTTGTGGAAGTTGCTTTTGTCAGGGTATTTAATCACAGCAGTAGGAAAAAGTAATTAATACAGTGTTATAGGTAAATGCTGGCTTAAGGTAGCAGTATCTTATTCTAAATGCTGGCTTAAGGCAGCAATGTTTTTTAGTCTACAATCAACAGGAAAGCAACTGTAGAGATCATGTGTCTCTGCGTATGCATCGAAACTTCCTCTCCTTCTTTCACCCACACTTTTTCATTGACTAGAAGTTCTGTGGGGCCATCTACTGGTATCAGGCACAATACCTCAGGGCATTCGGTACACTGACCATTGTCCCTATCTCTATGGAAATGTTGCAAAAAGCAAACTGGTAAATGAGCTGAAGACCAGAAGAGAAGGAAGGCATTATTTATGTGGGGCACAGGAAATGTGCTCTCGGGCACTTTTGCAATAAGAACAGATAGGATGATTGACAGAGTAGCAGGTGAGGTATTAGAGGAGGTTGGCAGGTCATTTGGTCTTTGACCATCATGGCTTATAACCTTGAAACTCTCAACTCTATAATACACATAAGGAGTATACTCTATAAGGTACAGAAGGTGCACCGATAGGGAATCTGGGATGGATGGAGAGCAGTGTAAAGATAGAGGTAGATCCTCTCATTGGAGGCCAGATGTCTCCTCCTAACCACATGAGAAAGAGCGCACTATTGCTATAAAATATTTGCCAAGCATCTCCAAAGCATGAATCTTGGAGAAAGTCTTTCCAGTGGGAGATGGAGGCCAGAGGAAGAGAAGTGAGGTCTACCTGCTGGTATTCATGGACTTTTATGTGGAGAGAGCATTGCATGAGTATTCTTACATCAATCTTGGATGTTTTGCAGAAAGCTCCCACGGGGTGCACATGGTCATAGAGGATAATGACCCCCACCATCACCCTCATGCAGAACATCAGTGTCTCCTCACTTGTGAACCTGCTTCTGTACTCCCTGAAAGAAAAGACATAGCAGAGGCGTCACTTCCTGGTTAGACCATGCACATTCTGAGATCCACAGCTGGATACTCCTCCACACTCCCATCCTCCCACCCTGGAGAACTCATCCAGGACCTGCAACAACCAGGTTAATATGCTCTTGAAAAGACCCAAGATGATAATTTCTCTTGAATCTATCCAACCAGCAATTTAGTGCAAAAATACGGTAAATTAGAGGGCAGTAAATTCCCTTCTCTGCTTCCCCTCAGCAGCTAGCTCACCACGTACATCAGCTCCTGCCCATCAATCCTGAATATTTTATAGCCGGCCCCTCTGGCTGTCCAAGATTATAGAGAATAATGGCTTCATTACAGAGAAAAAGAATCAGGCTCATTTCTACACAGCAGCTCTCTTGTCTCCAGCTGGAGTCTCTTCCTTTGTTAAGAAACGGGCTGCGGATGAACTTGGATTGGCAGATATCTCAAAGAAATTATGTACCTGGGAGTTATTTGTGGAGTTTAAATTTTGCTCACTTACCTTGATAGGGGCCCTGATGATTGCAATAATTTAGGCCAATGCTAGAGACATTTTTAGCATCAATTTCATTATGAATGAGCACCACAATACAGACAATTACTATTTCTGTCTTGAAGTAAATCTTTACTTTGCTATGAAGGAGATATTTAAAATTAATACCCTTTTATGGGGCAGGAGAGATGGTTCACTGGGTAAAGCACTTGGGGCCTACAGGGAGGAAATGAGTTTGGATCCCTAGTGCCCATATATGTACGAGGCAGACATGATGGTTGTGCTGGCTAGTTTTATGTCAACTTGACAGAAGCTAGAATCACTGGAGAAGAGGAAGCCTTGACTGAGAAAACGCCTTCATAAGATTGGGCTGTAGGTAAGCCTATAGGGCATTTTCTTGATTAGTGATTGATTGGGGAGGGCCCAGCTTAATGTGGGTGGGGTCCTACCTGGGCAGGTGGCCCTGGATTCTATAAGGAAGCAGGCTGAGCAAGCCATGAGGAGCAAGTCAGTAAGCAGCACTCCTTCACAGGCTTCTGCCTCCAGGTTCTAATCTTGCTTGAGTTCCTGTCTTGATTTCCTTTAAGGATGGACTAAAGTGTGAAGTGTAAACAAAATAACCCTTTTCTGTCCTGAGTTGCTTTTCGTCATGGTGTTTCATAATAGCAATAGTAACCCTGACTAAGATAGCAGCCCACATGCAGTCCCAGCTCTTGGGAGGCAGAGCTAGGGCATGCCTGGAGCAAGCCGATTAGCCAGCCCACTCCCACCAGCCAAACCTGGGTTCAAATGAAAGATGTACTATCAGAAAGCAATCAAGGAAGACACCTACAGTCAGCCCTCTCTCAAACATACACACACACACTCACATACACACATCACATCACATGTATATGCACCTGAACACAAGAGTGCATCTGCATATGCAAATACAAACACATGCATATTCACACACATGTGACTATGAATACATAGAGGAACAGCATACATATATATACATGCTAATATATAAAAGGATAAACATCATTTTATATTTGGAGACGCTTATTTATAAGGTGCTTGTAACACTTTTGGGGTCCTAAATGCTCTAGAGAGCAGATAGTATTATGGGTATTACATTGAGTATCTGGTAACAGTTTGAGAACAAAGAAATAGACTGTGAAGAGAAGTTGGGGAAAATTACTTTTGCACTGGTCTTATGGTTGTTACTCTTGGTTCTAAATCTCTACAATATGTGGATAGTAATACCCACCCATCTAGCCCATTCCTTTGCCAGTCCTATAGCAAGTTTCACAGACAAGCTGTAAAAACTTTGTGAGGTACACGAACCATCAGGGCCTCAGCTGTAAAATGGATATAACATTGACGCTGACCACCCTAAGTTCCTTATGAAACTGAAGCAAATGCTGTACGTAGAAACTTCAATATGACATCTGAAAGAGGACAAGCCAGGCTGACACATCTGGTTTCACTTACGGTGTCTCCAGCATGACTTTACAGACGCTTGTCATCGTACTGAGGCAGTCTGTGGTATTCTCTATTGGCAGGGTTTTATTCTAAATGGAGAGACACAAATGCATGTTAGTCCCACTAGCAGCATCCTTGCGAGGCTAAGAGAGGACCCTCTGTGCTGTTCAACTGCACTTACTTCGGAGACAAAGTGCATTGTGGCATTGCTAAGGGTCTTCAGCATCGGCGTGGCTTCTGCATAGAAGAGGGACATTCGATTGGCCATCTCATTATTAACTTCATTCTCAATGTCTAGCTGATGAAAACAAGACAAGATACAGTTGTTAAAAAATAAATAAACATCACCATCTCTGCAAACAGGTTATAGACAAGGACTCTGCCTTTTCTCTGTGCTCTGCCATATGCAGAAGCCAAAGCAACCACAGAAAGACCATGGCCCCAGCCAGGGAGGCACAGGGACTCACATGCATGTTGTTGATGCGGTTACGGCTTATTGTTCTTCGATAGTAACTGAAGTCATTCTGAATAGCTGGATTCCTCATCTGAAATTCAGGAGAGAAGAAAGAAGGTTAGCTCCTAGAAACAGGTAGGGAGCAACTGTAAACATGTCATCCAAAAGCCAGAGCAACTGATAGAGAACTTATAACTCCAGTGTTCTGAAATATGTCCTGTTCTTACTATGGGCTGTATTCAGGGAAAACATGTTTGCCATGAGAAAAGACACTTTCTCTCCACTCAACAGATTCCAAATTTGCACATGTAAGGCATCCTCTTAGATTACTCTGACCACACAGACTGCAAATATTCACCACTTAATAAGCCTCCTTGGAAAAGTGTTACATATTTTTCTCCCAACCCCACTTCATAGCCTTGGCAACATAGCCATAAAGCGGTGGTACCCAGTTGAACTTTCAGAGCATGTGTGCCGCCTGACCTTCAGCTCATCAAAACGAAGAGTAAAATGTAAGATTTCTGCAAATTCCTTTGCCAGGGCTTGCTCCCGTTCCAGGTGCTGGGTTGGTGTATAGGGTGGACACGTCAGAGATTCCAATAAACTCTGAAGTGCTTTTTCTGTAAGCCAAAGAGATAGAGGTATATTTTAGGTGGACCAAAGGCATCCCTTAAAAGCACAGTGCGGAGTTCAAGTTGACATTCTCAGACACAACCTGTGTGGCTATTCCCTTTTGTGTGTTTCCCAAGCTCAGTTCACTCAGTAGTCTCAACTCCTGCGCCTTTTAGAGAACCAGGAAGAAATGGATGGCACTTGTGTGATTGAGAGCCACTAATGATTCAAGGCGAGGTGAGTGGGTAAGAAGGTGCCATCAATAAGACATCTGCTGTGCCAACACATGGATCTAATTTATACCTATAGCACCCACAAAAATTGTCCAGGTATTTGGGTGCAGGCATGTAATTCTAGCTTTGGAGGTGGGAATGAGGACAGAGACAGAAGAGTCAGAGCTCTCTGGGGCCAGGCAGTTTAGCCAGTCAGAGAGCAACAGAGGCAGACACTAGGGTCTGTCTCTGTCCCATCCCCATATAGAAGAGTCTCCAACACATGGGTTAGGTCACCTGTTTAACAAAGTGGGAATTCTGCTCTTTTTGTCTTGTGCATCTCTGTTTCTACACCCCCACCATATCAATATTTCTCTACAAATCTACCACCATATTTACTTATTGTTCTTACAATAATCTCATCCCTCCTGTTGGCTCATTTCTTGATCATTCTCCACTCCTTTTGCTTTCATATTATTTTTAACAACAGAATCATTTAACTAATCTTGTATGGCAGGGGTTTATAAGCTATGACCCACAGGCCAAATCTGGCCCACTGCCTTTTTTTATTAATTAAGTTTTATTTAAAAGGTGGATATACTCATCCCTTCCTATATGGAGTAGGGCTACACTGGTGTTGGTACTATGATGTAAAATCTAGTAAAGACAGGACAGCTCACAAGCTAAAAATGTCTACTGTTTAGCATGTTACAGGAAAATTTGACATCACTGCTTTTATGTAGTCCTCATATATCTTTAGCATCCTTACAGGGACTCTCTCAAGACTTTGTTAGACATCCCACCAATGGTAACACACCATCTTAAGAGGCAACAAGATGTACCACAGCCTGCTTTGATGGATGTACCTTTCTCTGTCTGTTGAGGTAGAATCCAGCTCCTTGGAATTTCAGGTCACTACCTCGAGATGCACATGAAGGAAATAGAGAATTTGATTTCTCTTCTACCTGAGAGCCTAAGGCAACTTTATATGCTTATGAAATCTGATGGCATCACCCCTTAGCTGGTCTTAACATTGAGTCTTCTCAATATAGGTCATGGTTTTAACTTCTGTTTCCCTCTTACAATGTGACACTCGTTTTAATGGTAAATTAAAACAGAAGTAGATGGCTACCCTTTCCATCTTAGATATTCTATATGAACAAATAAAACCCCAAGTACTGGCAGTGATCACTCCATACTGCATGAGCCAGTTTGTCAACCTCGTTTGCCTCCACCCCAGCTTCTGCAGCCATCCTGTTTACAGCTTTACTTGTTTTTAAAGCGAAAATAAAAAGGCTAGGTTTATTTTCTTACATTTTATATTAAGCTAATTAAGTTTTTTGGAGGGGGCGAGGGAATTGTGGCTTCAGATAAACTCTACCCTACAATTTTTTATTAGATATTTTCTTTATTTACATTTCAAATGTTATCTCATTTCCTGAAAGTTCTGCTATGAAAATGGTGCCCCTGAACACACACAGGCATACATGCACATGTATAACAGAAATAAATATTTAGGATATGAGATCAGTAAGCTTTAAAGAGCAGATGAACACAGTGACAAAGTGTCAAGAGACCATGAGCCAGTAGAGGGCCTCAGTGTGCCAACCAGTCACTTCCAGAGAAAGCATGTGGCAAATTCAAAGAAAGGGGAATGATAGAAATTGCTCGTGAATTGTCTCATAAGATATAATGGCAGTACATAACTGTGGGACATTTTCTGAGATATAGAGCTGTTCATTCTACACTCTCAAATGGCAAAGAAAGAAGTCCCACGTGGACCGTGAAAACTGTAAGTATACACTCACCAAGGCGGATGGAAAATTCGTAAAACCTCTTCAGCCTCACCACCAGAGGACAGACTGCATTCCAAGCCTTCTCCTGAAGTTGAATGTCATTGGGATTTTGAATTGCCTACAGGAGAGAAGGGTTGTTGGTGGTGAGTTTTCTCTTAAAAAAAAAAAAAAAAAAAGCAATAAGCTCATGTCAAAGTTCCCTAAACGATTTTAGTTTAAAAGATGCAATCCCTGGCATGCTTTGAGAATTAGAGCCACCTCAGCTGACAGTGATTATGTAGAACATTCCCCAAAGAGCCCATTTCTGAAGGCAGTTTCAACACGAGCATAAAGCTTATGGTTCCAGGTAGATCTTGTCTCATCTTACTTTGCTGTGTTCTAGGGTAAACATATATTGGAGGAGGAAGAGACTTAGCGCTCTCCATTTAGCACTTGATTCATCCTAAGACTGCCCATTATGAGGAGGAGAGGCTGCAGCTATTGTGCTTGTTCGTTCTATGATATACATTCTGTTCTTGCCAGTCTGTAGTAATGTCTATGCTTAGGGTGACCCTGAAGTAGACAAGCCACATCTTAGTGGACTTCTTCTCAGTAGCATCCTGACAGTGGTATGCTCTCATGAGGATGGTGGCAGAGGCAGGATAATTCTCATATAGATGTATGTTCCTAAATATATAAGCACAACTTGCTCAGTCCACACACTGTCGCTCCTAACCAACTGCTGTGCTTGTCCTTGAAGAAGACTATTTATCACACTCAGCATTCCTTTGCGCTTGGCTATTATTTTATCTTACTTTTTTTCTTGTAACCTCGGAAGACAAGAACAAGATACTCTCTGTAGAGCAGGTGCTTTCTGGTTGTCATATGTGACACTTTTGGAATCACAAGGTTTTGATTGGACATGCTACCCCAGATCTCATGACTCAGAGATTCATGGCCTTTATATCAATATTGCCCTTACAGTATTGTTAGTGAAACACAAGTCCCACTATTCTGCTTTGCACTCTAGGAAATACTAAGTCTACTACTTAATTATCACACGTTTGCATTCCTCTCTCTCTGTCTCTCTGTCTCTCTGTCTCTCTGTCTCTCTGTCTCTCTCTGTCTCTCTCTGTCTCTCTCTCTCTCTCTCTCTCTCTCTCTCTCTCTCTCTCTGTGTGTGTGTGTGTGTGTGTGTGTGTGTGTGTAAGGTCTTTCCTTCTTCTCAAAAGGTTGAGTCAATTCAATATCATCACTGACTTACATCTCGAATCTCTGGTCCTGCACCTTTGTAAGCCTGCAGGTCTGTGAGGATGCTCTCGGAATCCTGGAGGACAGCGCTGATCTGGTTCCATATCTCTCGCTCTCCTTCTGTAGGCTGGGCATCTAAGTGACAGAGAAACCGAGAGAAACAGAGGCTGCTGTTTACAAATACTTCCCAAAGGTCGTAAACAATCATGGCTATCAGTTCTTCCTGCAGCTTTGGAAGTCACCCTCTAACATTCCAAGCTGTTAGGACTGGAAAAGGAATACAACTTCTACCCAGGAATTAGTTCAGAGTACTCAACAATCCTTGCATATACATTAAACCTAGTGTGATCAGATCATTCTAAGTGTCCATTTATTAAATGCATTTATACCAAATTATGACTTATACAAAATGCATTTCTGTACACCTTATGTGCACATTGGTTAACAGGAGGAGTAGATGTTGTTTGGGGAGCCAACTCCTTTTAATGACTTTCTCATTGTGTTTATTCTTCCTTAAAACTATCACTCTCATTGTGGTCAAAATGCATGATATAAAATATGCCACCCTAGCCATTTTTAAGTGTAGAAAGCAATTGTACTGATAAAGGTGTGAATCCCCCCCTCCAACCATGCAGCTCCATAGCTCTCCTGATCTTGTAAAGCCAAAACATTGTGTAGTGTATGCTTTTTAACAGGAAAAAGTGAGGGATATTTTCATCATTGAAAACCTACAGACTTGAGTATTGATAAAAAAGAGCCCCTTTTATACATATTTTTATTTTATATATCTATCTATTTTTTATATTTATACACATTTATATTCTGCATGCATATGTTTATATATTTGTTATGTTATTTTTATATATCTACCTACATAATTTTATATACAAATCAACTTTCAAGCTCACATAGTTTGGAACTGGTATGATGATTAAGCAGGTAAAGGCACCTGCTGCCAAGCCTCCTGACCTGAGTTTAATTCCTAGGAACTGCAGAGTGGAGGAGGAGAACCAACTCCTGACCTCCTCTGATCTCCACATGTATGTCTTGGCACACCCTCTTCCAAATAAATGAATTTAATCATCATCATCATCTTGGATTATGAATTCTTGATGGCATGGCAGCAGCAAATCAGTCCAGAATGCAATAAGACAGCTCAATTTATTTATACATCCCATATTAAGACCCAAGAAACGTGTAGAGTCTCTTGAGTACTCAAGGAAATACTTTCAGAAAAGAAATTCTATGAAAGTGGGAGAGGACTGCCTGAAAGAATAAAGTGGTCTGCAGGAGTAGATAGGATGTGTGCACAGGAGTTTCTGAGCAAAGACACCTAGGGGGTTTGCTGTCAAAAGGCCTGCTCTGCTAATCTTTGGTCTTGGCTGTGTTCTCAACAGAAGTGTGTGATGTGTTTAGGTTCACACAAACAAAGGCAGCACTCTGATAGCCACACGGTGCTGTCTAATCTCTACAGCCAGTTCTCACTCTCAGGCATCTCTGGAGCTCATGCAGGTTCTAAGCCCCCCCGAAGCATTTCAAGGAGGCTGTGGGAAGAGGCCAACAGTGAAGAAACATGACTTTCAATGCCCTCAGAATTGCTATGAATCAGGCCAGTTTCTGTAAAATGATGCCACTGCTCAGGGCGAGAGAGGGAGAGACATCACATAATGGAACTGTTTCCTGGTATTTAAATCCCGAGAAACAGGATGCTGTCAGCAGATTTCACTGACAAAGTAACAAGGACAGAGTTGTATGAAGCCTGATACTCCTCTGACACAACCTCCATTTTATCTAATCTTTGCATAATACAAAGGGCAGATGCCCCAAACACGTAAGGTGTACTAGTCACTAGTGGGACTCCGGGGTGTCAGGAATAGATTTATAAGGTGGCTGATGGTAAAGTGAGCCCTGGCTGAGTGGGTGAGCAGACTGAGCACCGGGGGAGAGTTGATGCCAGATAAGCCCAGAAAAGCTGCAGTCAAGCTCGTGAGGAATGATAGCCGCAGCGACTTGAATTTTGGCCTAGTTTATTCAATAGGTTCTGCCAAAGACAGAGAAATTGGTGGTTTCCATGGAAATCAACAAAAAGAAAAGAAAATCCATATACTAAGAGGGGGCTAGTTGGGAAGAACAAAGGGGGTTAATGGCAGTGGGAGGGGAATAAGGAATGATAATGGGAGTGATATGATCATAATACACTGTGGGTGTTATGTGTGAAGCTGACATATTAAAAAGAGTGGTAACACCTGAAAAGACAGAAAATTATAAACTCTTACAGGATTTCTGGACACAGGGGAAAAAGTTTTCTAGAAACAAAACAATATCATTTAGGGAATGAGGAGGTACTAGGTTCAGGCAGGTTAGCAAATGATGTATATGGTTGGGAGGGAACTGGAGAGGGTAGGTGTCTAGAATGGTGGCACAGGTGAGAGATAGAAGGAGGTACATCTACAGGGAGGGAACAGGTAGGCCAAGGGCCAGGTGGCTGGAAGACACACAGCTGGGCCAGGAGAGGTCAGAGGCTGCTGACCCAGGACACCATGGGGGAGAAAAACCCCAATTTCTCCTGTCTCTCCTAATCCTTTGTGTCTCACAAACACTGGGTAAATATCATCAGGTCTGATGTTCCCCAAAATTTGAATCACTTCATGTTATCCTTTCTTGTTTCCCTAAGGTTTCCTCAAAGCAATAGGGATTTCATAAACAGGGAGCCTTCACATCCATGAGCTAGGAAGCCTGTCACTGTAGAGAAAATAGCTGGAATGGCTGGAAGTTTCCACACTGCACTAGTACCCGGGAGGAAAACACAAGAAAAAATACAATCAAACCAAACCAAACCAAACCAAACCAAACCAAACCAACCAAAAAACCCTATGAAGCAAATAAAAATGAGCCACTCAGGGGTGGAGAGATGGCTCAGTGGTTAAGAGCACTGGCTGTTCCTCCAGAGATCCTAGGTTTGATTCCCAGCACCCACGCAGTGGCTAATTGTCATTTGTAACTCCAGTTCCAATGGATCTGATGTCCTCTTTGGTTTCCTTGGGCACCAGGCACATACATGATCCAGAAACATACATGCACCCATACATATAAAATTAAAACAATGAACAATAGAAAAACAAAACAAAATAAAGGAAAAAAAACAAGAAACACTCACTTATTCAAATTTAAGAACACACTGTGTTTTTTTAGAAAAAACAAAACAAAACAAAACCTCAAGGTGATGTATTTAGAGAAGGGATAAGCAAAATAGAGTCTATGTCCAAGATTCTGAAGGTTTAGATAATTCAACAGAATTACACAACTGTTTATGGAAGAAGGTTGCTTTGAAAAGTGAGAGATGTGTCGAATCTCCTGTCACATGGACCCATCATAACAAGGCACCAAGGAAGAGTCTTACACGAAATAGAATTAAAACTAAATGGGCTATCAGAGGACAGATAAAACCCCAGAAGCATCCTCTTGTTGATCACTGAACACAAAAGGGGAAAGCTTTCACACCACTTCGGAGAAAATAGAGGAATTTCTTAAGTGCTTTCAAAATAAACATCCTACAGAGTATAGCCTCCAAGTGGTACTGCAGCTGCAGACAGCCAGCTCCTGTCTCCATGTCAAGTGAAGTGACACTTTCTTATATAAACTGACATGAACATGCTAGTGACCACAAAGTATTTGCTTGAGTGGCTTGGGGGTGGGGTGGTATCCTTTCTATGCCACAGGAGGTGGATTTGGGGTGTTGGGTGAGGCCCTTCTACCTGACAGAGCTGCTCTCTTGGCAGCTCGAGGATGTGTAAACATGGACCTTCGGTCCCAAGTCTCCTTCTCTGGGAAACTGTTCCCTTTGGCAGGTGTCCTGGAGTCCCATTAGGAATGTTTGTATATTCCTGTTTAGGGGATGGGATGCAGAAACTCAGTCTCTCATTCCCTTTCACCAGGGCTTAGAGGTGTGTTGGTCCATTCGCTGCCATAATTTGTTAGTCTCACAGGATACCTGATTTCTTCCACCTTCCCTGTTATGTAACTGAAGTCCTATCTTCCCCAGTCAACAGTTAGGCCCTTCAGGCCACCAAGCCTTCTGGGCTGGAATGAGGAATATTTTCACCAGTGGGGCCAGATTCTCCAGTGCAGAATGACAGCTTGAGAGAACTCTAATCTCAGGTATGTTCAAACTTCTGACATTGTGACAACATGTGTTATGAACTGTGTATGAACTATGGCTGTATGTGTCTTTCTTAATGTCTATCTCATTAAGTAAGTGGGAAAGGGCTGTGTAATGCCAAGCGACATTTTAACATTGTCCCAAATCCCTATGGAATCTCATGATTCTTCCAACTTCTACCCCACAGTTTTAAAAAAATCAGAATTAATAAGAATTTTATCCACAAATAAGACTCTAACCATATTTCTTTCACTTGATTGCATATTTCCATGCCTGGTTAGTATATAATATATATTCAAGAACATGTGCTGATAGATAGTTGAAAGAATGATTTGTGTATACTTTTCACATGTTTCGAGATGACTTTTTTTTTTGAGACAGCTCACATGTTTCAGGTTAGTCTTGAACTCACTTCATATACATACACACACATATATATATATATGTGTGTGTGTGTATGCATATGAAGATGAATATATGTTTAGAATGTGAGTCTTAGAAGAAACATCACCAAAAAAAATTCATTGGCTACAGTTGGAAATAGGAGCCCAATGCTCATATATATAGATATAGATATAGATATAGATATAGATATAGATATAGATATAGATATAGATATAGATATAGATATAGTATATATGTATATATAATATGTATGTATATATGTGTATGGATATATATATGTGTATATATAGAGAAAGATGTATAGTGACATCTATCTATCTATCTATCTATCTATCTATCTGTCTATCTATCTTCCTTTCTTTCTTTCTTTCTAATCATACTACTTCTGTCTCCCAAGTACTAGGATTACACATCTGTGCCACATACCTGGTAATTCTGGGGATGGAACCCTGAGCTTTATGAATATTAGGCAAGTCCTCTTCCAAATGAGCTACACCCCCAGCCCAGTTTGGGGATGTTGGCTGCTTGTCTTTGAGTTTTGGGTTCTGGATACAGGGTTTACATACTTATCCTCAGTACTCCTATGATATCATATCTCATGGAGATACTCAACAACTGTGTGGGAAAGCAGTGACTCAGTGGAGGAAGTGCCAGGTGGTAGAATGTAGGTGCTAGGAAGCAATGGAATAAAGGCTCCATTCCCATGCTCAGTTCTGCCAAACAGCTTGTACAGTGTTCCATGTCTGCCACTAAGACATTCATATTCGCCAGGGACCAAACTGACTCTCCCCTTCAACACTTGTGCTTAAGTCTCCCATTACTCAGAGCCTCAGTGTGTCTGGCATGCTACTGGGGCATCTGTTCTGTCTAGGAGAATGAAAAGCACTCAAAGGTCTCCTCTTAAAGTCCTGTAACTGCTCTCACCTTGCTTTCTGGGACAACTTGGTGGGAGGATTTGGATACTCTTCCGGCATTCTCCATATTCAGACTCAACTGTTGACCAGATTTTAAAAGTTTATTGAATTTTCAGATGTCGAGAAATGATGTCTTGAAAAGGACCCTGAAGAACTAGTAGTGGAAAAGGTTACTGTGTTTAATCCTCCAGCAACCTTGAGAGCATTTGCTAAGTGAAGAGCAACTCTGAACTATGTTCTTTGCTTTTCTATTTTTAACATGAAGCTTACATTTTTATGAAAAGATACACACACACACATTTATCACATTCATAACAGATACACATTTATTTTTATATGTGTGTGTGTGTGTGTATACATGCATATATATTCACATATAGACAAACACAAATGCATCTACACATTCACATACACCACACATTCCCTCCACTACTCATGATGGTACTGGGCCCTTATTTCCAATTATAGCCAATGAATTCTTTTTGGTGATGTTTCTTCCAAGACTCACATTCTAAACGTCTAATCATCTTCAATTATTTTAGTGAACGGAGAAGAATGGCTACACGAAGTGAGTGCTCATCCTATCTGACAATGGAGCTGTAAAAGTCCCTGTGATTTACACAGGCAATTTCAGAAACCAATACTCCTAGGAGGCCTGGAACACCTGTATCCTAGCCATTATCGGGGCCATGATTTAAGGCTCATTTTGGACTCACTGCTGTGGAAAGTGTGGAAACAGATCATATGCATCGTGACCTTACACACCCATGTTTGTTGTCAAGAACTCACTTAATTCCACGTGTCTACAATTTTTAACAGATAAACCACCCTTTTATCAGTTAAGATGATATTAATTTCGTTCGCAGGAAGGAAATATACTGACCTCTCCTCTTTTGGCTGTAATTGCTAGTGCTGATGCATGTTCACTGCCTATGTTTTGGGTGTCACTAGAGGCTGGGTGGAAGGTATCCCTGTGGAGGACTCTTGAGACTTTGTTCAAAGAGGAATGCTTGGCATTCCTCTGTGCTAATGGGGAAGGAAGTAGTTGCCTTTGTCAGAGAGATTTTCAGTAATGCTACCACAGGGAATAACAGCAGGCCTCAAACTAGAGAGTGGCTGTCAAAGCAAAAGACCTTATCTCTATAAATCAGACAAGGCCTCATCCTGTCTTCAAAGGCAGCAGGGACGAGCACGCCTTTTCCCCACAGCCTACTTAGGCCTCTAAGGACAATCTGACAGAGAAGCAAATTAACCTAAAATAATCTGAGGAGAAGACACAATTTATGAGATGTCTTTGGTCTTGAAGGCAGCCTTGGCATTTTATCATGAGGATGTATGACTATCTCTGTGTCCCGATGACTGTTGGGTAAACACTGGAGCGAGGAACAGCAGAAAAGATTTGCCCAAAGCCATAAATTAAATCTGCAGCCCCTCTTCCCACCCATTTCCTTACCCCCATAACTTCTCCTGCCTTCTGAATAAACTAAGAGAGATAAATAATTACCAGGTATTAACTTTGGGGATGTCTAATGGTAATAACCGATAGCAAGATATTGTTTACGGAAATAGCATGAAATTGCAAAAGTCCATTGGAAAATGTAAGTGGGACCAGGTTGACACATTTGTTTGGACAGGACATTAGTCTTCACACACCAGAGCCCAAAGATCTTTCTATGGAACAATCACCCCAGGGACTGAACAGGGCTGGGTGGGTGAAGGATGGTGAAGGGTTGTCTATTTTGCCACACTAGGTTCTCTAGGTGGAGGTTGTACTCTAAGGCTGTTTTGAGATCAAATCCTATGTCATCTTAA
Organism: Hylomyscus alleni; assembly: GCA_019843855.1. NCBI lineage: Eukaryota > Metazoa > Chordata > Mammalia > Rodentia > Muridae > Hylomyscus > Hylomyscus alleni. The sequence goes on from JADRCC010577490.1 coordinate 25,833, forward strand.
CACTCATTGAATACCACCCTCAGGGCAAGCCAGCTAACCTCTCTAAGCTCCAGATTGGATCTTCTGCCTAGAAAGGGAAGTTAATAATAGCCCTGTCTGTTTCGTAGAAACAGGGATGAAGGGATATAGGGGAAATTTAGACAGGGTTAAAGGTCTTAGAAAATTTGAGTGCTAGAATACTATGCAATTAAAAAAAATCTTTCTGTGTTTGTGTATATGTAAGAATGCATCTTTGTACAGGTGTATTTACATGTGTGTATGTGTGTATATGTATAAATATAGGAATTTAAAAATACATGTGTGTATGGGTGTCTGTACGTGTGTGTGTGTGTGTGTGTGTGTGTGTGTGTGTGTGTAAGTATACGCACATTGCACAGAGGCCAGAGGACAACATCAGTGACAGTCCTTATTTGCACCTTGTTTGAGAGAGGGTCTCTTCTTGTTTCCATTGTGTGCACAGGCTTGCCACCCTGTGAGCTTCCAGGGATTCCTGGGTCTTGACTTCCTATCTCCAGGTGAGGAGCACTGGAGTCACAGACCTGCATCACCACATCCAGCTTTACCTGAGTTTTGAGGATCCAAATTCAGGTCCTCACACTTGCACGGCAAATACTTAACCCAGCAATCTCCAGGCCCTGTTATAGCATCTTCGTTCTTGAGGACTTGTGTTGGGTCCATAAACTGTTTTGCAGGTTGATTCTGTTTTTATTTTGTTTCTCCTTTGTCATGTAAAAGACATTTAGACTAGAAAAAGACATTTGGGCATCTAATAAAAAAAAAAAATTCTCCTCCTTCAGATCCTCCAGCTTCCTCTGAGCCACGTTAGCAGATGCAAAATTGGCAGATGACATGTGAAAGAAGAGATCAGTGGTGGCAAGAAGTGAACTGAAGTCCTCAAAGGGATCCCAGATGACAGACTAACTTGATACAAACCATTGTTCCCACAAAGAGGAGACTGAAGTCTTCTGTAAGTACAGTGACGGGGTGATTTTTATCATTTCCTTAGTAATCACTCCCTACACACCACTATTGTTCCTGGATTAATTTATGAGACATGAATTTGTCTCATAAGAACATCATTTTGAGAGATCTATGTTTAATTTTTAATTATGCAGGTGTGTATGTGCAGGGGAATATGTGCACTTATGTGCAGGTGCCCTTGGAGGCCAGGGGCATTGATTTCCTCTAGAGAGGAATTACATGTGGTTATGAGCCCCAAAGTGTTGGTGCGGGCAATTGAATATGGGTCTTCTGTGAGAACAATGTGTGCTCTTTACTGCAGAACCTCTTCTCTAGCTCCTCCATTTTATTTAGCCACTCTCTACTAAAGAGTATTTCTTTAACCTAATTTAGGATATGTTCTTTTGGCTAGTACAGTATTTGATCTCTATTTGAGATGTACCTAATTCCTGCATTATTGTCTCTCTTCTGCTCATATCTTATTTTCCCAATGAAATAAAAAATGCCATCAAGAAGGGATCAAGTCCTTCTACTACTCTGATAATAATATGGCACACCTTATCTTCCCAGGTTTCTTTGAACCCAGCAAGAACTCTCCATCGTAGCTGTAGCCTCCTTAAAAATGGGAGGACTCTTTGCATATTGCCACTCAACTAGTGTCCACCAAAACTACTGAAATTATACTCCATGCTCAACAAGACGGCCAACACAGGATGAGACAACAGTCTAAGATTTGATTTTCTATAAATCTTCATCTCAAGAAAGTACACACTTATTGATGAGGTTAATATACAGCAGCAGCAGAAACCTACATTGTTTAATTGTTGACAATGTGTCACACAATGCCTGAATGAACTCTACATCATAGATGGCAGCTTCTGTGTCTGCCTCTCCAACCAGACTGCAATGCAAGATCTTCAATCAGTTACACCATGACTAAGAGCAGTTGGTAACTTAGGCTGTCCCTAAACTTGCTGTTTAAAGTCTTAATTTGCTTCAAACTCACAATACTCCTTCTAATTTCTGAGTTCTAAGATCACAGTTATTTAACCACTATGCCTTGCTAAGTCACCTGAACTTCTACTGTCTTGGAGAATATCACTTAAAACTTAAAAGCTTGCTTGCTGTAGCTCCCCTGGAACTAACACAATGGTAGCTAACTGGGTGCATTAGTCAAAGAGGGTTACCAGACTGGCTGAGTATCAGAAGCATCCAGAACAAATCCTTCCAGACTAGACCACCGAGTCAGATTTTTGGTGTGAAGCTTAGCTACCTCTATAAAAGAGAGCTCATCAGATGTTTCTAATCACTGCAGTCCAGGAGTTACTGGAACCACTTATGTGGAAGGCTGATGTCTGTTGTCAAATTTAGGCCATGTGGAGGCTCCAACTGAGCAATCCACCATAGGGTTTCAGGTGTACATCTTGCGCAGTGTCCTTCAAACCATCACTCACTGAAACAACATGCATTCACCTTTCCTGCCACACCCCTGCCTCCGGATTTTCAAAGAGGAAACAGAGGGATAGTGGGGAGGGAGGGAGGGAGGGAGAGAGGGACGGAGGGAAAGACAGACGGATGGACGGACAGACAGACAGACATCAAAAGGATGAAAGAAACAATGAAGAAAAGATATGGAGAGTCTGTAGAAAAATATGAGCATAAAATGGAGAACTCACTGCAAAGGTCAACAGGAATTTAAATCACATCTTTGCCACTGAGGAGCCCAAGGACAGATGTATCTAATTTTGTATTATGTTTTGACCCAGCTTAATTATGTCTCTTTGACCCAGTTCAATTATATCCCATCACTGACTTCAAAAAGAATCTTCAACACTGGAAGTAGACGTGCTAAATTCATTTAAGCTGTTACTACATGCTGCTCAGCCTGCCTTCCTCTCTCCACCCTTTACTCCTTAACTCTTTACCACCCAGCCTCTAGATAGAAAGCAACAAGTCCCAAATGTTCTTTCTCAAGGTGACTGGTGACACCTGACTACTTAACCATCATCTCCCATTTAAATTGTTCTCTTCCTCCATCTCTGTGTGTCTGTACTTGGACCCATTGGCACTCCCTCTGTTCTTCCCAGTGCCTAGATTTGGCATGTTGTGTTCTTCTTTTACAAGACCATCATCTACCCCTGATGCTTGTGTGGTACTCAAACCCACTGCTCAACATAAGGTTTGTTGCTGGGTCACGAAACAGTAGGCCTTAGGCTCGGACCCCAGGAATTTCAACATTGTAAAATATCCTTCTATCTTTTTACTGTAGCATCTTTCCAGGACCCTGTCCCCACTCAAGTCCCTTTCAGTGTAGGGCCTGAAGTTCTCACCTATTCAACTCTCATCTGTTGCCCCATTTCCAGAAGGGATTTCAGCTCTTTGGTCTGGATATGAGCTCCAATTATGGGCCTTTGTTTAACAACTGTTCTTATCAACATCTAACCCAACTAGCCTTCCACTCAAGCCTCGCGTCCTCCCCTTTTTTCTCAACAGGCTTTTGGTGCTCTGTCTATACTGGGCTTCTTGCTATTCTTCAAACACATCCTTTCTATTCTAGTCTCTCTGCCTTCCACCATACTGTTTCCATCTGTTGGAAAACTCCTCACCCCATCTGTGCCTGCAGAAAAACTTGTCATTCTTTAAAGCCCATTAAAATTCCACCTGTTGCAATATGCATTCTCTTCCTTCTGTGGTCTTACAATTCTAGAACAAGATGCAAGTTACATTCTCTTCTGTCCTCTGGTGGCATGTTATGCCTTTCCAAAGTCTCCTAGTTTGTCTTCAACTAAATGTCTATCTAGTTTTCCATGTCAATTCTCATTTAGGTCCCTATTCTGCAGGTGTGTGGCTGACATGGATGTCATATTATACTCAACATACCCTTTCTTCATTGGGCTGCAACCCACAGACTCAAGGGAAAATCCTTCCTGAAGTCATCTTCCACTAACCAATCATTGTTCTTTCTTGAAAACCTCATTAAAAAATAGAATATTTAAGCCAAGGGTGATGTTGGCACAATCCTTTAATACCAGTACTTGGGAGGCAGAGTCAGGTTGATCTCTGAGTTCCAGGCCAACCTGGTCTATAGAGCCAGTTCTAGGACATCCAAGGCTACACAGAAAAACCCTGTCTCAGGTCAGAGATAGGAGGATGGAGATATTTAGGATAAAGAGAATGTATTTGTTTGTTTCTTTATTTTGCATTTTTATGAGATGTGTTTAGTTTGGTGAAGAATAAGATGTAGAGGAGTAGAATGATGGTAGGGTACTTCAAAGAAGCTGCTGTGATGAGCATTTGGGAACAACAAATCGGGGGGGAGAGCTAGAGGGACCCACATTCCCATATCATCTCCCTCACCATTCCCTGTGTGACCTTAGCTCAGCTAAGTACCCTCCTAGAGAATACAAAAGGGGTTTCGATTTATTTTATCCATGGATAAAGAAGCAGAAATGTGTACATTTTTCTAAATTTTTATGTTATTTCTACATTACATTTATAGTCCTAAAAGAAAACCATCAGGCACAGAGATCCAGTGGGAAAAAAAAATGTCAACATCTGTAAAGAGAGGGTTTGTATCATGAACATCAAATTTCCAACTCCCCAAATATACGGTGTAGCTCCCAGCACCTTTCCTTAAAAAGTACAACAGTTTCCAAAGCACGTGTCTGGGCAGATCAGAGTGTAGTTACCATAGGGAAAAGGCACGCAGCCCTCTCCAGGCCATGCCTCTTGCTAGGCAGGCAAGGCAAATCTCTGAGCCCAAGGGAGGAGCAGTTGGAAACAACTGTTTTAAATCCTTGCAGGTATTATTTGTACTCTTTCAAGGTTCTGAAGATTAACCCTGACAAGTAACTCAACATTCATGGTCGTGTAGAAAGCCGAAAAACAAGACAATTAGACAAGCAGTGGTGGCCACTGAATTCTAGCAGGTAGGTGGGAGCCAGAGCAGATGCATGTGGCATTCAGGGCTTCCCAGCAAGAAAGGACTCTGGGCTTTAGATGTTGTAAAATGGAGAATGAATGGGGTCTCTACCATTATCTTTAACTACCATATACACTGAATTCAGTAATGCAAAATGCATGTTATAAAAGTGGAAAAGAATGGTTAAAGTAACAAAGTAAGGTGGTTAAGATTATAGATAACTTATTAAAGGCTATTATTGATGAATCTCACTTTAACAATGATATATGCACATATGTGTGCACATATACATACATACAGATAGACAAAGATTTCAGAAGAATCTCAGATATATTCACTTCTTGAGCTGAAGTCTTTATCAAACCAAGTGGAAATGAAACCATGTTAAACCTAACCAAGTCAAAAGATAACAATAGGAAGGGACTGAGTTAGACCAGAAGTGAACTATATTTCAGTAAACATGACTAAGAGTTCAGTTATCAGAATTCATGGGTTCTGGAGACATTTCCAGGGACAGCACACAACACCTGTAGAGAACTTTCACTGTACAACTTGGAAAGGTCTTCTAGGATTTAATTAACAAAACGGCTAGAAAGTCTAATCCATATGTGAAGATATTCTGACCATTTTCTATATTTTTAATATAGATAGATACTTGACAAATTAAAGTTTCAAACAAGTTAAAGCTGGCAGTAGATGTGAATACAAAAGAGATATCCAGCTGTCCTGGCTATTGTGGGTTGTAGTTTAAAACAAGAAGACTAGCCCCATGACCTGGACTCTATATTAAAAGAAAAATAGATGGGCAAATTCTAGGTTGTGCCAAGTTGACAATAAAAATGCAAGCAATAACCCTTTGGATAAAATGCATATGAACATATAAAAAGTGCCAAAATAATTTTATACAATCAAATAATATATGAAATAGATGGTGATGATGAGAAATAATAAGTCTGGTTTCTGGTGGTGGTCACTTTTTTCCTTACATGTATAGTGATATTTAATGCTTAGCCATGTCAGTTAACGTGCTTGCCATTTTTCTTTGGAATGTAAAATAAATAGTACTATATACCAAATCTTAGGGAAGATTCACAATAAGATTTATGTATAGCCTACTAAAGCTAATCCTTTTAAAATCAAAGAAAATCATGGACCAATTAAAATAGACCTTCCTTAAGTTTCTAAAAATCATAAAGAAATAGTGGAGGAAAATGGTTTAGAAACAACGTCAGGAAGAAATGCATAATACCATTTGGATTTGGTTTGAGTCTCATACAAAATCTCTATAATTTCTTTATGAACAATCTACAAAGCAAGGGCAATGTTTCCATTATTGTGTTATAGTGCTTGGAACTTACTTTCAAAATCCAGGAAGAAGTGTGGATAATTCTCAATTTCCCGGGTCAGGACTTTGAGCAAGTTTCCCATGCCAGCAAACCTAGGAAAGGAAAAACAACACAAAAGTAAACATCATCAGGGATGTGAAAAGCTGACTCAGAACTGTCATCTCACGGCTCATCCCTGAGTTGCTGGGCGATAAGTGTCTCTGAAGTGGATCTCCCCAAAGCACGGCAGTGATGGAAGTGTGTGTAATGGGCCTCTGAAGAACACACTTGTACCCTGCATCACATTCACTAAAAAATATGAAATGATTATCCTTTTAGAAATTAAGCATCTTTGAAGCAGAATTTAGCTATTTCTATAAAATGTTCCCTTTTTCTTTTACAAGCCCCATAACCATATACCTGACACCTCTGCCTCACTTTGTTTCCTGCTGGGATAGAACACATCATTGGACAACGATGACAGAGAGATTATTATTAAAATGTCTGCCAGCAATGGCCAAGGTTTCTCTTTTTCCTTCTCTCTTGTGTTCTTTTTTTCTTCCCTGCCTTCCTTCCTTTCTCCTCCCTCCTCCCACCATCTCTCCCTGACTTGCTAGTTCTAGGGTCTTGTTATCTAGTCCATATTGTCTTTGAAGTCACAATCTCCCCATCTTAGTCTTCCAAATGTTGAGGCTCCAGGGGCAAGTTGCTGTGCTCAGCATACATTTCCAGAAGTTTGTAAGAAAGAGTTCAGAGAACAGATGTAGGGATCCAGGTACTCTCTTGATGTATAGAAGAAGCAAGATTTTCCAAATTGTAACTCCTAGATCAGTTACAGCTTTCTATTATTTGATGTTTCAATGATCAAACACTACTACATAAAATATAAAAATGTAAAGCTTTGGGCTGGGAAGATGGCTCAGGAGAGGAAAGGCAATTGCTGGTATGCCTGACAACCCGAGCTGAATTCTCAGATCCTACACAGTAGAAGGAAAGAACCAACTCCAGTAGCTAAGATGTCACCTGACTTCTATATATGAGAGCATGAATACATAAACACACACACACACAAAGAGATACTAAAATGACAGTAATTACAATTTTAAAAGAAATGAAAATCATATTATCAAGAAAGCTATTCTCAATGAGACAGTAGCCCAAGAGGCTGCAAAATTAGCGCAAGGATTAGGAGTCCTCATTGCTCTTGCAGAGGACATGTATTGAGCTCCAGCACCACATGGTGATTTACAACTGTCTGTAACTCCAGTTCCAGGGAATCTGAGGCCCTCTTTCAACTTCCATGGCTACCAGGCATGCATGTGGCATAAACATATATACACACAGGCAAAACACTCACCCACATAAAATAATAGTATACATAAAACTTTAAAAAAAAGTTTTTATAGGAAAGGACATGTACCAGTGCAGGTAAGAAATACAACTCTGCTGTGTACCTACAGTCCTCAACCTAAAATGGAGAGAATGGTGACAAGTTATTTTCTGAAGCAAACAGCAAACTTTCTACAGCTCTCAGCCCTAGACATTAACTGTCTTCCTGGGAGGCCACCCACCCACACATCCCATTCATTCAACATATTTGTGGGTCTGAAAGCAGGTCAGACCCTGAGCTCTTTAGAAGGTCTTCATCTACCTCTGCTTTATAGATGATGATGGTACTTAGTGCCATTACCACCAGCATCATGATTATCCTAACAGCCTTCAGACACACTCAGGGTTCTCTCTTGGAAGATGGGTCTGGTAGGGTGCATGCAGTTCTCCAGAGAAGACCAATGGAGGAAAGCCCTATAATCCTCTCTTCTGAAGAAGCATCTTCCTTATCCTTTCTGCCATTCTGATTTTCACCCCCTCCCTCTATGCGCATTTCTTGTGAAAACATATCTGAGCAAGCCCCATGAACCACAAATCCTGCCAGATGCAAAGCTCAAGATCAGTACAGTCCATCCTGTAAGAGGCAGTATTCTCAAGCCCTCTGAGACCTCATTTTAATGAGCAAGTCCAGTTCTTACAGGAAGGTTATTCATTTAATAGTAGGCTGGCTTTCGTATCTAATAACTTAATGGAAGTTAAATATTATCAACTTCCCTTCTTTGCTGTGATGAATTTATCTCAGACGCACCTTCCTCCTGAACTCCTGTTTCATACATGACTGTCTTGCCAGAATCCCAATGTGGGAAGTATGCCAAACCCTTGAAATTTATAAAAAGCTCCAAACAAACAAATGTGGAGATATCTCCAAATGTTAACTGTAAAAGTCTAACTCTTCCCAAGGTTATATGAAATATTTAGTTAATTATGGTAAATATTTTAGAACACAATTCTAACATCAGCCATGGCCAGTTACCTGGTACATTTAGGATTCTAGATGTCTGCGGTCTCAATTCAGAAACAATGACTTGGAGGCATGATGCACTATTAGGAGTTAGCTCTGTTCCTATGGAGTCTTGGAAGCATGACTTTCGAACCCAATGCAAGAGTCCTAGGTTTCTATAGAAATATTTCATCTCATCTTCTTCATGGGGAATATAGGTGATGCCTGTTATGTTTTATCTTGGTCAATAATACCTGAGATTTTATTCTCATTTACACAAGTCAAACAAGTGAACTGGTGCATCAGACTGATGGTTATGAAGTAGAGTCATCTACTTATTTGTTTGTTTGTTATTTATTTATTATTCACATATCCAGAATCAAAGCCAGGACCTTGGATATGATATCACTGAGCCATTGAGATATATCCCCAGCCCACCACCTTTTAAAAAGTGAACCCTGAACTCCACTTAGAAAGGCCCTTCATCTAAATCCTTCATAGCAGGACCTCTCCAATCTGTACAAACAGCTCCTTCATAATCCCACTGCTAGGCACCATAATACCACAGAGAGAGCTTATTTAAGATAGATTAATACTTGAGGTTAGACATACTTTATGCCATTCAATAAAAGAATAACCTTTCATATCCTACTGGAAGATTCAGATGGTGACATATTTAAGTGTGAGCAAAGGGAATATGAAGGGCTCATCAGTAGCACGAAGGTAGAGAAGCAAACAGGACACAAAGTTGAGTCAGTTGGGCAAGAAGCTAGAGAAGGCCTTTTGCATCGGAGCTTTTGCAGAATCAAAGAGCAGGAAGTAAAAAATAGTCCCTTTCAGGATTCAGTATTCAAAAAATAAAGCTATGAAGATCACAGTGGGTAAATATAGACATTATGGCTAAGAGCAAGTGAAGACAAGGAAAATTCCCCTCTGGCTCAGAGTAGCTGCTTCAAAGAGGATATCTGAGGATACACTGAGTCACAGTTGCCGTGGCAGAGCAGACATATGGGTGGCAGAGCTGCTTGCTTGGGCAGTCCAGGGATATGCTCTGCAGAGCTGGCAAATCTGGTTTGCACATTCTATTCAGTGACTTAATGGACACCCTCCTTCTATGACTCGTTGCTCCTGTTTCAAGGATTGCCATCTGCTTGTCATTCCTGCCCAGCTGCAGGAGTTTACGTCACTGAGAACATGCAAAAGGTACGCATTGCCCCTGAGGAGCCTTCATCCTAAAAAGGTCATATGAGAACAATGTGACTACAATTTGTTCTTGAGCTTTGGCTTTACAGAAAATAGGCCGCCATTCATAACTGCCCTTCAAGAACTGATCAAGGCTATGTAGGGCATCCTCATGCCTAAGACATGCAGAGCCTGAACTCATGATCTCAAAGTCAGGGGAAACCCAGACTACTTATAGCCTAGCATTCACCTAGGAGTTTAATCTAGCTAAAAGTCTATAAACACATCCTGACACATCGAAAGTGATCAAAGATGGTCACTGACTATCCATCAATATGTGGAATCAGTGTGTACCTGGTTCTTATGCAGAGAGAATAATGTCTACCTGGTACTCACGGATAATAGTATGGAGAACCTCAGCATTTTATAGAGTACCAAGTATTTGTTTATAAGCTTCTCCATACTTTATTTGTTCAAATCTTACAACAACTTGCAAGAATCTATGTTTATGTTCACACTGGTGGACAGCAGAAGAAAGGTTTAAAATGGATAGCTGGCAAAAGGCATTGAAAGTCTCACGCTTGACTTTGAAAATCTTAGAATGCAAAGTTCTAGTTCTTTTCTCCATTGAAAATAACGTAGCACACCAGACTCTCCGGGGCTCCCTGCCTGGGGACATGAGAAAATCTATAGTCATATAGATATAGATATAGATATAGATATAGATATAGATATAGATATA